>WSTS01000090.1:0-27834 GCA_019627755.1 Serendipita sp. 411
TGTCTTTCTTTTTTTTTATTTTTGTGGATATAGTGTTCGACATCAGGATCTATGGGAATATGGCGAGTAAAATGAAGCTATCGTGGGTAAGATGCTACCAGGGCTCCGCCACTGCTAGATAGTTCGACAGGGCGCCACCCCTATTACCATCGCCGTCGTGATACTTCGGCCACAGGTCACAGAAAACATAATGAAATAAAAATTGGGCGCTATTATATCCTGAATAAGACCCTTTCTCCACTTCCGACTTGGGCTCAAGCATTGTACTGACGGTACTAGTGGAGGTACTGTGGGAACCTGGGGATAGCCGCCTAATCTGATTGCAGATCTCGTCGCTTTTCCAGGAAAATTCTCGTTTCTCAGATTAGTTTGTGCGACATTTCAACGAGCCGTGAGTGACGACAGTGGTTGGAGTTCAAAATGGAAGCAGCCATGTTTTTTTTCGTCGGCTGGCTCCAACTCCTACCCAGTTCCCCTTCGCTTATGTGCTTAAGAGTCTACTCAAACCACACCTTGTCACCGTTTTTATAGCGCCTCGCCCAGATCTCATTTGTAATACTCGTCTAATTAATTGCCCCTCCATTGTCGATTCTTTCAGGCTCAGACATCTGTGACGGTGGTGGTACTGCGAGTACCAAGAGCGGAATAGTCAAGAGCATTATGCACAGGCTGTGGGTATACGATAAGGGCGCTCATTGTGATACATGCAAATTTGTGAGAGACACCATCGAAGCTGAGGACTAGTGCCGGAAGGAGGTGGCTATCCTTTGGAAATATGAAGCTGTTTTTAAACGTTGAAGTTAGTCGTTTGAACTGTCATCCTCTAATAGCGTCATCCAGATAAAAGCAGAGACGCAGTCTTTACAAAGGGATGAGGTGTACGACATTTCCTGTACGACATTTCCTCGGCGTGAATAGTGACTTGACTAAAAGGTCTATTCGTGAGATGACACATTGTAAGCGACGTACAGGAAGCGATTAATAGATCAAAGTCGTTATGTCCGTGCACTTTACATGATGATGCATTCCTTATCTTCCAATTTGTGACTGTGATAACCCATTTCTGCAAACGTCGCAGGTTTGTGCTTCCCACCCGGGGTGGTCGTCCCTGAGCCACTCGAGGTAGAAGGCTTCGCAGCCGCCTGAGTAGTATTCGAAGAAAATTGTGCGGTGGTATCTGGGGTGACCTGTATCGACACAGGTGGCACCACATATTGTTCAGACGAATCTGGACCGGCGTCACCACCACCAACTTTTTCGAACTCTTGCATGACGTTCGGTCTCCGCCCGGATCCAGTATGATTCATCCTCGAGCTCTTCCTGGCCAAAGCCATGACGTTCGCACCCGACACGGGACTGAGCATCCCTCCCGCTCCCCTTCCTTCTCCTCCACCGCTTCCTTCTTGAGCATCCGGCATCGGTGGTGCCAGTCCTCCTCCTCCTCCACTTCCATACGTAGCCGCATTCTGCTTCGCCCGTTCCTTTGCATTCGTCCTCATCCGTTCCAACCGTCCCTGATGTTCCTGTACACCAAGCAACCTCGGGTTCTGACTCGCCAACTCCTTCAATCTCGCTTTCGCGTCCGCATGCCCTTGTTTAGCCGCACGCTCATACCACCCTCTCGCCGCTTTGGGGTCCGCAGGCCGCCCACCGATGCCCACCTCGCAATAATAACCCATTGCGAATTCTCCTCCCGGTTCACCCTTTGTAGCGGCTTTTTCGGCAAAAATGAGTGCAAGCGATTCATCTTTGTCGAAGCCGTCGTGGGCTTGACCAGGTGGAGCGTTTGGATCCTGTTCCGGATTCGAACCGACTAGGAACCATTTCGAGAGTGCCAGATCCGCCAGTGCGTCCCCTTGCTGCGAAGCGAGAGAGTAATATTGGACGGACATCAGTGGATCGTAGGGGAACGGCGGAATGGCGTGCTCATAGGATTGGCCTAGTTTGTACAAGGCGGGACCGAACCCGAGATACGCGCTCCGCTCTAGATATTTACGCGACTCCGACATGAGAGAAGGGGGTGGCGTATTTGGACCGGTTTGGAATGGGTGTGTTGGTGGGACGAGACTTTGGAGAAGTTGCTGGGGAAGGGTGATGTGTGGGAATTCTTGAAGTAGAAGGAGAGCATAAACGTATGCAGGCTGTGCAACTTCAATACTGGAGAGGAAAGCGGCACGTTGAAGGAGCGGCATTGCGATGGTCGGATTCTGAGGGAGACCAAGTTGGCCCTGAAGATGCGCCATACCCAGTCGCTATAATATACTATTAGAATAGAGTGATAACATGAGAGAGGAGAAAGGGTCGTACATAGAAGCAACTGCCAACACCTCGCTGAACTCCTCTTTCAAAGCAGTCCTTTGCTCGCGCAATGTCGCCTAGTGGAGCAATATTGAACAGTGGCCATTACATATGACAAAATGAATACTGACCAACGGTTTCATAGTCACGGCCCAGTTTAAACCAACCAGGAGCGTATCCTCCTCTCGCAGAGGCTTCGAAATCTCGGAACGCATCACGAGGGGACTTGGGTAATCTATAAGATATGTAGATTAGGAAATATGGTCCATGTTCTCCGATTGTCGACGTACTTTTCTGGGAATGTTCCAGCGGCAATGACTTGGCCTCGAAGGAACAACGCTTCAGCAATGAACGGGGGCATCGCATTGTTCGGTCCGACGGGTAGAGGAGGAGTGAGAATAGTCACAATAGTCGATACTGCGGTCTCCGAAAGCTTCAACAGTGCCGCGTCTGACTCCGACAAGCCGGGATTGGGACCACCAGTTTGGACGAGTAGCTGTCGCGCCGGTCCATCACCAATATTTGCACCATTCGCTTGAATAACCTTTTCCAGCGTATTAAGGACATCTTTACACCACGCGACTTTACTCGTTGGATCACGCGAGTTCATCACCGGGTTCAAACTCGCAGTCAAAGTCGTAACTGTCGGTAACGGGACCGTCAACTGAGGTGGTCCAGTCTTCTCCTTCGGAGGAGCCGGTTCACTAAAGGTAAGTCCGGCAATGGAGTTGTCGATATTGTACCTATTGGAAGGTGGTGGTTGACCTGGACGCGGAGACAAGGACGAAGGGGGTCGAGAAACCGGAGGTGTAGAACCATTGACCCAATGAGGATTCGGTAGCGGTGCTTGAATTCCTGCGATCGAAAGCGCTTGGAGACCTTGTTGTAAGGTCTGCGCATTGCCTCCCTGCGGTACGCCAAGTTGGGGACCATATCCTCCCGAGCCGGTTCGTTGATGAGAAGGTCCTGGAGTTGGAGTTGGAGATGTTGGGCCACCCCAGCTCTGTGGACGAGGTGTGAAACCCGGTGCAAGGTTAGGGTTCTGAGGGGGCTGCATGGGAACTGGACCCGGTGAAGGGCCTAATCGAGGAGGTTGCATCGAAAATCCAGCAGGAGGGAGACCAGGACCAGTGCCCGCAAAGGGAATTTGTTGAGGTGGTTGTACCTGATATGGTTGGGGTGTGCCAGGATACGGTAAAGGTGTAGTACCACGATATGGCTGATTTGGTATATAATTTAAATCTGAAAGGCATCAGACGATTCGAAGATACCTCGATATCACAGAATGCAGCTCACTAGGATTATAAGTTTGACCTTGATACCCGGGGTTCTGTTGTAGTTGAGGTTGTGGAGTAGCTGGATATGCTCCTGGTATAGGAGGTGTGCTATAGGATATAGATGGCAGCTGTTGGCCATAAGTTCCAGGAGGTGGCGGTGGTGGTGGTACAGGCGTTCCGGGCATTTGAGACTCTAATGTACGTGCCATCTAGACAGAGTTTTGTAAAAGTGAGCGTTCATATCGTGTGAATCATTAGGTAGGCCAAGAACTCCAATCGGATTGGAACGATCTTGACACCGAGTTGCCTCTACTTCGATCTATCGAGATAGACGTGAGTACTTACTTCTGCAGGGACACTACTCATTAACTTCTGAGGTCTCGGCGCGACGAGTGGATCACCGTACTGAGGTTGTGGATTATAGCCATGGATGTTGGGCTGGAATCCAGAGGGCAACGGTGGCACAGGTGGTCCATAAGCTGTTGGTATTTGAGGATTACTTGATGTTTGTGCTGGAGGAGGCCGCGGAGGAAGTTGAGGCGCAGACATGGCGAGGTTCAAGGAGGTGTCGGTACTGTACGTAGTAATGGGAGAAGCTAAACTCAGTAGGGTAGGTGTAGGTTAGGTGAGATAAGCCTTAAGTAGAACTTTGTGATCTGAGTGGGGCGCCCTTGGTCATATATACGAGAGTAATTGAGGCGGGGTGGCAGTCCTTGCGGGATAAGACAGGTTGCCTTCAGCTTTATTGCAAACTTATCATGCGCAGCACATTTAAAAGGCTAACAACAACAGCTTGTTACAAGGAATTACGCGCGCAGTACTCGTTCGAGGGTCGTCTATGACATATGTATATGGTCTAGGCAGCTGCCACTTCTGGCCAATTTGCAATCCTGTTGCCAGATACCTCTACTCTGTTGTTTCTGTCATTTCGCGAGAAGAAACGTATAGAGTGATCCTAGATACGTCTTAAACGACTTGCTGGGTTGGGTTTGGCTACAATTGCCGTGGGAGGACGGATGAGCTGGAGTGCTGTGATCTCACCCAGCTGGGATATGATCTCGTGCCACTCCTCCGATAGCACCTCCACTGGTCTCTTCGGAGCTCGGTGAGCAGTGAGATGACAAACTCTTCACGGCGTTTGCGGGGACTTGACGGAGTGCGCCGGTCTTCGTGGTCGTGAGTAGGATAGATCCACTTTCGCCATGGATATATACCCTAGGTCGATCAAATGAAGCTCTTCCTCCAGGTGTAGGTATAGTCGAATAATGCGACTCATCATATTCGGCCTGTCGATTGGCATCAAACTGTCGCCGCCGTCGTCGGTTTCGAGCGATAATGAACCAGCAGATCCCGCTAACCAGGACTATGGAGGCGAATATGGCTGCTAGGACGGCTATGGCGATGACACGGCTACGGTTGAAGATGGACGAGGACGGAGACCCTGTGGTACCGGTTGGATTACTTCCATTGCTAGTTGATATTGTTGTATTCGAGATATTTTGATGTAAATTTGACGTCGTGAGGGATATGGTCATCGAATTAACAGCAGTATACGGGTTGGAGTTAGTGCGACATCAGTCGCTCTCTAGAAGGCGAACGGATCCACAAAATCTGAGAAAAACTCGTGAGGATATAGCATTCTGGAGATTTTTAAAGGACTTACAAAGGGCGTTAGGGGTTTCAAAGGAGAGGTAGTAACGGATCAAGCTATTGGGGACAGGGACAAACCTTCGGGAGAAGCCGCTTCCACCTAACACCACAACTAGAAGCCAGAACCATCGGCGTCGTCGTGGCAGTCCTCACTCGGAAACAACCATTCTCTCACATAGAAGATCGTCGATGAACATCCGAAGAACGTTTTGGACAGGATGTCACGATATTTCGTAAACCTTCGTACGGGCTTCACGCACCGTGAGACGGATATAATGCCTTCAAATCATCCACTCATCCATCAAAAACATGTCAAGAGACGCTTTATTGGATTTAAGGAGGCGACATATGGTTGGCACGTGGATCAGAGAAGCTACATGACGACCATGAGAGCGTGATACCACTGTCGTGCCCCGCTTTATTGCATTTTCTTCGTATCATCGACCTCTGAATTCTGTCATTTCCCTCTTGGTCTCTCCGATCCCAGTCTCGCAGGATCTCTTCCTCCGTATCTGGATATACGTAATCTCGACTATCAGCGTGTTCCCGCACGTCGGAATCAGAAACCAATTCCCTGGGCTCCTGACAAGCGCACCGCGCGAAATGACACGCAAGGCACCCGGGACTGAATACGTTCCATCAGCTATGGTTGCCATATGAGAGTTTTATTTCTCTTACCTTCCAGGATCGGAGAACACCTCGTATAGAGACGTCAGAGAAAGCTCGCGATGTGACGGTTTTTGAGGAATCTTTCCTTGAACGAGGAATCGAGCCGTTTCAAGTAACCAAGGCGCTGTCAATGAAGGAAGAACCAGTACTTCGATGCTGGTCGGCGTCGCGTCGCATTGAAAGTTGCGACGCTCCAACATGAGAAAGAGAATGTCCCATTGTGGATACCAATCCAGTTCAAGATGTTGTAGACGTGGAAAATTGGACGGATTAAGGGTGATTTGTTGGCAAAATTGGGTAATATAATCGCGTTTATCGGAGGTTGTGGCACGAAGGCGAAGGGTAGTGACTGAGGGATGGGATGCATTCGTCCAGTCACATAAGCCAGCTTGGAGCTGAAGGGATTGAAGGTTTGGCCACTCGCCTGCCGAAAACAGCTTCCGCATGAGAGCTGGAGATAGTATCAAGGAGAACTGCGTGTCCTCGCTGAAGTGCCATTGATAATGAGGCAAAGAAACTGCTATTTCCATTTCAACGACGAGATCTGTTAAATAAGGTGATTGGAGCAGGTCAAACATGAATGTAGGCCCACTAAATGAGACTTTCTTCCAGAGCGGACGCTGATCGAGCGTAGGGGGGTCAAAGAAGGGCTCCGTGCCACCGAATTCAATCTTTAATTCCTCTACTGCAACCATACGAGTTATAAATTCTGAAGTAAAGGCCAAGGGAATCTTCCCTGTGTCGACGTGCAACAGCTTTACACTTTGTATGTAGTTTGGCAGTTGATGTGAGAGCGGCTCGAGTAAATCGAGCTTATCTACATCGTTGGCTTGTTCTTGTGGTGCCCGTACATCGAAAACACCTAAAGTGAGGCTACGGATATTGGAAGGTCGAAAATGTGGATGGAATTTGAATGGACGATCTCTGTGATGAAGGTAGATAACGATCTTTAATGTTCTCAACCGCTCCATAGATCCAAGGAGAGAGAAGAATCTTGGCGCCATCCAGAGATATGTCGTGAGTGACAAGTCTTCAAGTGAAGCCGCTACTCTTTTGACAAGTGTGATACCAAAATAATATGGAGAGCATGAGTAATCGAGGCGCTTCCAGTGAAGTTGGCCAGGTTTTGTCGTTGGGATGTCGGCTTCGTCCTCTTCACAGAAATATGCCAGCTCCTTCGACTGATCTTTAAATCCTTTGATATTGACGTCTTCGAGTTGATTCAGGTTCAGGAGAAATGGGAATAGTTGCAATGGACTATTGAATAAGTTCACCTGGCGCAATTGCGATATATTTGGTAGGCGTAATGTCTGCTCCTCTGCGAAAGCTCGAGGGAGATATCGTATATTCTTAGCTTTACGCACGAACTCGTGGATTATTGCTGACTTTTTCGCTCTACAGGGAGCCAATCCCCCATTTGCCCAACTAACGCGCTCTAGGCTGGGGAGTGAGGAGAATGACCTCGCCGCGGACGCTATAGGATCGAGATTGTCTTTGTAAGATTGAAGATTCCAAACGGTGATGGATCGGATACGCCCCTGTTGAACCTGTATTGTGCTTGAGACCTTGATCCAAGTGTTTAATGGAAGGACGAGATGGAGGTGGAGGGGTGTATGGTCACCTGTTAATCGAGTTACCAAGTTAATCCTCTTCATTACGTCCTCACGGTCGTTGATTAGGAGATGTGACCACAACTCGGGCGCGCTCATCAACATTCGCCGCCAATGAGTGGAGACACTTGAGAGCTCAAACAATCGACCCACGTCCACATAGTATGTCTCCCTACCATGACTACCGTAGGCAGCAGCCGACTCTTCAATTATCGGGCTCCAAACCTCCACTGGAAAGTACTTCAGGGGATCATGTCGAAAAGGGAATTTGAAGCTCTGGATTTTTTCGATAATTTGGTTGTACTTGTCTTGAAAGCCGCGTTCGACGCCCCCATCTTTGTTGAGCCACGATTCGGACTTCAAAAGTCCTATACGCAGCTCGTGAAGGTGGTCGATAGTTGTCGTCAGCGCTCCCGACATATGAGATTGTCAGTTTTTGGCGATGGATGTGACGAGAGAATAAGATCTTCGATAGAGCTCAGGTTTAAAGTGGCCCGACCAGCAAGCGCCTCTCCGGGCTATGGCCGGAGGGTTTATCTTGCGCAAGCCCGTTGTAATTTCCAAGTAACTCTGCAATGTAATGCGGCACAAGCTGTTATATAGCCCTGTACTGTATGCTGATTCGAGCATGTATGTTCTGTTGCTGTAAGGCTGAAGTATACGCCAGAGTGCTGCCCCTGGGAGCTTCGAGTCACGGTAGAGGCACAAACTCGAGTTGGTATTATTATAAGGCGCCATTGTCGGGTTGCGACCCTCCGGCACGGAGTGATGGCTCTTCCTCAAAGAGCACCGCTTGGTCGAAATGTCCTTCAAATTGTAAGAAAACAACTACGGTGGTGGTGACGAACGGCGTGGTAATCTTTGTCGCCAACGTAGGTCGATTCTTGTCACCATCGAATTATCCGTCAGACCTGGAGTATAGCATTCGCATCCTGGTCAACTCCAGCTTTGTAACTCCCCATCGTCGCTCCCACTCTTCCTCGGTGATCGAATCTGGGTTCGTCGTGGGTAGATATCTGGCAGCGACCAGCTTTGCTTTAAGTCTGGGGGTAATGTAGGCTCGGTTCTCGTGCGCCCATCGCGACAACTCCCAGTCTCCCAGAGGATCCATCCTTGAATCACTCGGAGATACTGGTGAATGAATATCGGCGTCGTTTGAGGTCTCCGTAGGACTGTGAATAGAACTATAAGCGGGTGGAGGTGCCTCTGAGGCGAAAGCAGTGACATTGTCTGAAAGAGGTCTTCGAGGGTTGGCATTATGATTTGGACCTTGAGGGCTCGGTTCGGAGACAGGGGGCGTAAAGGCTGGATGTTCATCATCTCTGGAGGCAATAGAAGCCTCAGAGTATGGGAAATTGGGTTGCTTTGTGATTTCTGGCTCGGGGGGTCGCTTCGTCCACGGTGAAACAAGAGGAATATCGTTTTCCATCGACATGGAGAACCTTAGACTCTTTCTATGTCTTTTTCTCTTGCTATAAAGCCGGCATAGTACCAGAAGAATGCACAAAATGGAAAGCGTGCCGACCACACTGGCGACAATCACCGGAGTTCGTTTACTAAGATGGGAGCCCGGATTCAACGAGCCTCCGATTGATGGACTTTCGATTATAGTGTAGGTGTGGCCATCGCTCGCTACGGAAAAGATAGGAGTCCTGGAGAAGACTTGGGAGGATGTTTGCATCGAGATACCCGTACCGGACACGGAACTGGTATTAATCTGAGACGATATAAGAGTGACGGTGTTTGAATTGGTAAAGGTCGAAGACGAGGGGGCAGATACAGGACTGCTTGTGATCTTAAAAGACGCCCTTTTCATGAAATAATCGACGCTCGAGTTTGCCTCTCTTGGAAATGTGAAATCGATGACGATTGACACATATCCGACTGTAGGGTCCCCATATTGAGCCACAAGAGTCGATCCACTATGAGTAAAAAGGCCATCTATAACTTCCATTGAGTATAGAGTAACATGAACCGAATATACCCACTAATCCATGTCTGACGAGTCGATATAAGTTCATCCATGTCATCGGAGGCGAATGTATCGGTGTAGGAGGTGTCCCCGACATAGGAGTTTATTGAAAGAATGGTACCTCGGGGCTTTTTACTCGATCCTAATGCAGCCGTATATGACCAGTCGCTATTGTAGGGGTTATTATCAGCCGGGTCATGGGATGTGATAGAATTACTAGCTAATCGAATTCGAACTCCCAATCAAATTGGTAGGGATTGAAACGTTGGCTTCAAATTTGACGCTGTAAGATAGCTCTGTTGCGTCTATGATGGCCAGGCATGAAAGACAATGAGGGACATCATTGCAAATATCACGTAGCGTCAAAGACAGGCCTGGAACGAATACTCAGGAGACATCATGACCCGTAGTTATTAAAACCTACACTGGAATTCGGAGCTCGATGATGAAACTGTCCAAGGACCTCCAAGGTCAACCGCCGCACCATTCTGGGTGATAAAACTGCTGTAGGGAACTGGAGCTGGCATGAGTGAAACAGCGGATGGATACCAGGAACAAACATCTAACAGCCTCCTCGCGCTACGTTGATATGCGTGCGCCTCCCATTCTCCTTCTTTAGTCCTTTTCTCCGAAGTTACTACTGTCGATGTGGGCGCGCGAAACTGGCAACTAAGAGAAGGCGGCAGTATCTTCTTAAGCAATAAAGCATGCCTCTTTCTCTCATTTCGTCCTCTTTTTTTGGTATCATCTATCGAGATGTGGTGGAGGCCAAGTTATATTGTATCCTGCGAGTGCTTACTCTGGCTGTCGCTCCATACCTAAGTTTATCATACAAACTACTTGGAACGATAAATTTTAAATGTAAACACGTAAATATATCCAAGCAATATCCGTAACCTGATGACGAACTACAGCAGCCCTCGACCATCTATTATGTTTTCTCGAGGTTGAGGTGAGGTTATCTGAATGGTTAAGAATAAGTATAGTAGGTGGTAATGAAGTACATCTGAAGAACAGTTCATGGAGTAAATATGGTCGATGTAGCACCCCACCCGCCGTCACGTACGGTAGCACTGAGGAAGGAATAGCCCAACTAGCTTTCTCCGGGTATATTTTATGGTAAGTTACGTGATCGTGTTTAATCTGGTATCGATCTCCAGACTATAAAGCCAAGAGATGTCCCTAAAGTAGTAGAAGAGCCTTTCGTATCTTGAGGATTCGTTGCTAGAGTATGTCGAATTGCCTTCACAGGGAAAACCCCAATATGAGTGCTTGATAAGACATTGTGAACCACAAGGTATATCCCCCGTCGTCTGGATAGTTTAATGCTACTACGGGTCCTGGTGAGATTTGGCATATATCATTCGTAGCCTTGCTAGTTCCGTGTTTGATACGCTCCACTTCCTTTCCCAGTCCTCCTCGCTGATAGCATCCGGGTCATCCGTTGGCAGATAACCGGCCAGTTCTAGCCTTGCCTCTAGTTTCTCTGAAATATAAACCCGGTTCTCTTCCGCCCACCGCGAGAGACCCAAATCTTCGGGAACGTCTACTCCAGAGCTTCGTCTGAGAGCTAACAGGGGAATACGACGAGCCTGGTTCCTGCTATTGTCTGACCCTCCTACCGGACTGAGGATGGAGCTATAGGCGGGTGGTGGGATCTCCGCTCTCGATACAGTAGCAGCTATCGGTGGAGCATCCTGTGCGATCTCGTCGTCATCAAGAGATTGTTGACCTTGAGTAGTCGAGCCTAGCGAGGTAGCGGCATGTTTGCTATCGGATTCGTTGAAATGATCGTGGTATATAGCAGAGGAACTAAAGGCACCAGATCCGGAGGATCGTTTTGCCCATGGCGAAACGAGGCTGATAGAAGCTGGAGTGGCCGTGAGAGCTGAAGTCTCCTCTTTACGTCTTTGCCTCCTAAATCGTATCCACATGACCATAATTAGTATCAATAGGACGCATATTCCGCCTATTGCGCCACCAATTACTGCGGAGGAGGATTTCTTTTGTGGTGAGGCTGTAGGTGGCGAAGCGCCGACGGACGCGCCTCCATCCAGGGAATAAGAATATGTTTGACCATCAGACCCTACTGAGGCGGTCCAAAATGTAGGAACAGCCACAGGAGTAGAGGATAATCCTGCCGAACTAGAGACGGCTGTAGAAGTAGAGTTGAGGTGCCGTAGGGTAGTGGATTGGGACGTAGATCGAGGCGTGGATATTGCAGGAGAGCTAGTAGAATTAGATGCTGAGATTGTAGTGGCAGGCGGGGTGGTCCCCGTGATTTTGAAATTCGGGGCCTTCATCATGTAGTCAACCGATGTATCAGGTAGTCTAGGATACGTCACTTCAATAGTGATCGGTATGTACCCTATTGTGGGGTCTCCATATTTGGCCACGGAAGTCGATCCACTGTGGACGAAAGGGTCTCCTACAATCCTCGTTGAGCAGTGGTTAGGACACCCTAATCTGGAACGTACCAAGCCATGTTTGTCGTGTCGTTAACATTTCGGTCATATTATCAGAGACGAATGTGTCCACATATGAAGAATCTCCGATGTATGAGTTTGCCGTAAGGCTCAAACCTCGAGGCACTTCGTCAGCAGCCCATGCAACCATGTAGGACCAGTCACTGTGTAGTATATTATGTCAGATTCACTTCAAGAGTATCCATAGTTTAGGATAGTCACTAATAGAGTGTGTCTGCATTCTGATACTGGCTCATCGGGACTGAAACGTTGGCTTTGAACTTGACAGTATACGAAGTTTGCGTTGCCCATTCAAGGGTCAAACATGAAATGCAATACGTAACATCCCTGCAGCGGAATGGTTGCACTGAAAGACCTACAGAAGCGTTCAGTAAACCAAGAAACGAGAGAAACGAACTTACAGATAGCTTCCTTACTTGTCGCATCGACTGTCCAAACACCACCTCCTGAAGTCGTTGCTCCATTTTGGTTGATAAAGTCATTGTACGTGACCGGAGACGACATGGGTGAAGGGGAAGAATACGGTGCAGAAACAGGATGGAATTCCCACAAATTTATATACGGTGTAGCGTGTATTCCTCTTTCCCGACTGTCCTCCGAAGTTACGACCCAAGTTGCGCGCGCCTTCAACGACCAAGAGCAGACGGCCGGTCTGTCGCCAACCAAACGTCGTCCTTGTCCCACGCTATACTCCTTCTTTCCATACCGTCTATTTGTTTAATGGGTTCTTATCCTTGCTGGATACTGAAGCTTGATCATGTTCGAATTACGACATCGACCTGCATGTTCGAGTAATGAATAGAGGGCTCAAGCACATATGCTCGTAGGTTAGAGCAACCTTGTTGCCTAACACTATCGCATTCAAGACTGGTGCGGCTGTCGAACTGAAAGACGACCAGGGCGGAAGGTTCGTTGTCAGTATATCGAGGGCGCGAATATATACATGAGCGCCCATAGAATAGGTGTTTTCAAGTCGATACAGAGTCAGATTCACAGAGACTGCTCGGTCGCGTCCGATTGTGGTGAGGGATAAGCTGTACGGAGCCCGCTAGGGATGATCTGAGGAGTATATTCTTCATCTCGGAGGTTCGCCAACAACTCTGAAATCACCAGATAATTAGTTGATATATAAGTGAATTTCTGTAGGGCACACAGGAGTCGTCCAGTATGTATGATGCGTTAGGTGGGCGGCCAATTCGATCTTCTTGGTTCCGACCACCGTCGTTCAAAGATGCCATCAGTTTCTATCGACCTTCATCCACCAATAATCGACAATGGAGGAGTTTCTGATTGGAGAGCACGCAATAGGACCGTTCATTCGACGTTTAGTTCACGTGCAAACTCTCTCGTCATCTACCAAAGCGCGAACTCGGTAAGATGTTCGGTTCGCGTGATTTAAACGCGAAAAATACGTTATATACACGCTAAACGCCATAATATTATCCGATTCGGCTTTCATAGCTCCCCCAGCCCCCTGGAACACCTGCTATTGGGAAGTCTGAAAGCTTAGCGTACTTCGTTTACTGGGATTCAGTGTCAAAGCCACGTAGAAATGTACAGAGTACTTTCTCATAGCAGAATTATTACATTTACTGACTCGCGTTGGAGTAGTTTTTCGCTCATACCAACATTGTTTTCAGAACGTTTAGGGAACAAGCCAACCATATCCCCTTCAGTGATAAACGAAGGTGTGAAACAATGGTATATTTATACACCCTCTGACGTGCTGTGTCTCAGGGAAATGGGTACTCTCAATGGTTATAATGCATGTGGAGGGTATCAAGATGTCATCCGCAAATTGCTTCTTAAACTCGAGGAAAAACAGCGGGAAGATCCTGAGGACTTTGACATACATTCCGAAAAGACGATCATGGAAACAAGCTACACGGCCCTGGCACTCATCCAGACCCTCTATCTTCCTTACCATATGGTACCTGGTGCTCTCGTCGGGAGAGAGCTCCTTCATTGGCTCAACTCGACCTACGTTGCCCAGACAGACGAAGGGACTGAACTCCTGAAAGTGGATCAACCCTGGTTAGACCCGTCATTTTGGCCCTTCATCAAGTCGTAAGCTGACCGAGTGTTTCCGTGTCAAAGAGTATTACTAAGGGGCATGTCAAAGGTGCACTGTTCGCCTCATCTTTCGACCAGTAACCCACTATTTGAAGCAACTTTCCGAAGAGCATGAGCACCCTGCAACCAGGGAGATCGCAGACCTCATTGTTGCAGCGCTTGATGGGATGCCCAGCTCTGAAGACTATGACCAAGATGCAGGTGAGATTTCCAACCGCATTCGAGTGTGGACGCTCAACCGCTGTGGTCCTTAGATTTCTTCGACGCTTTAAGGCAATGGAAAACCAGCCTTCATCGGTTGACTAGGGCCAAAGAAAAGCACTCCAAATCGCATTATGAAGGCAGCGTTGACATGGAAGAGATTGTCTCTCTTATAGCAGGAAAGCCAGATGCTCTCCAACGGATCTGTAAATCCTGCGACATGACATGGCGAGAAGCTATTTGTGTCTACGGAGTTTGGGTACATCCTCAACTGACCAGAAACGATCTACCGTGAGTGCTCTGGCACCTCTCTGCCTAGCGGCACGCTAATAACGTAACATAGCGACATTACCAGAGAGCTCCTTGAAGAGATGCCAGTCGATCCTACAAACCCAGAAGAGATGCTGCAAGCAGCCCTGTTCCAAGCAGATATAGTAAAAGCAGCAAATATCGCAAATGATATTGATGTATGGCTGGTGGCTCACATGATTGACCTACTCGAAATCGTCCCACTACCCGAGTCGGCCGTTATAACGTAAGCCCTCATAATCTCTTTCTCGATCCTAGGGTTTTACTCACTCTTTGATATGTCCCTCAGGGGGCTCCGCAAATACTTCCTTATTGCTTATGCTGAGCATGTCATGTCCGATCCTTCCCTCTGGAATATTTCGATTACCTATTTGGCGCATTGTGGAACCCGAGGTTTGGGTGTTGCAAACGAAATTCTAATGCGATTGCCCTTTCGATTGGCTGATGTTGTGCTTACGGAGGAAAGCAAGCTTCCCAAAGCTCTTGCTCGTTCTGTCGGCGATCGCGTCCCCACCTTGGCTACACTCAACCAGATCCTCGACGTATGTCAAGAGCTTAGGCTCAAGGAAGCGGAAGGGGCAATCATTCGCGTAAGTCTGAAATATTCTCTAAGCTTGCGATAAACCTCTGAAACTGGGCTGCCAGGTGGCCTCGCAGAGATACTGCGCTCTACGCCTATACGGCAAGGCGGTCAGTTACTGTGGGAAAACGCTTGATACACGGGCTTTAACCCGGGTGGTCCACCTCTTACTGAACGAGTATTTCATCGGCGGTGCGTGGCCTTCTCTCTGAATTCAATGCCGGTACTGACCCCTTCATCATAGAGCCAATAGATTTTGTCCGGCTTGTTGATCAAATACCCAGCCAGTATTTGTACCCCGCTGAAGATGTGAGCCGTGATTTCAACATATTCACTTCCCGACTACGATTTCCCCTCAAATACGCGGAACATCATTATTATCGTTCACGAGAGACCTCGCTGGATAATTCTGCTTCAATGTTGGTGGAGACTCTTATAGACACGGGAACCTGTCTGGCACCTGAAACATGGTGGGGTCTTTTGCTCACGGACATTGGGGATTTGCTAGAACGTAAGATCAATAGTTAAACGGTTGATGCACTTTCTGACAAGCTCTTGATAGAGGGTGTTCTTTTGAGCGAAGAACACATGAATGTCGTCTTAACCCGTCTGGAAGAAGTCTACACGAAATCGAAGCTTGGAGCCGACAGTACCTATCTGTACGCAATGATGCGTCGCTATTCCATGAAAACCCAAACAGAGGCGCTCCAAAGACTAGACCGTGTCCGGTTCATCTTAATACAGAGCTGCGCTCGTGCTATGCGGATGGATGTCGGTGGTAAAGATGTTGATGGCAGACTTGATGGAGAAGAAAGTGTGATGCAAGACTGAACGGCCCGTCTTTAACGGCACTACGTGGATACAGTATATTTCCAGACTGCTGTCGCATTTCTATATCGTACTACTGATTGGATCGTGTCGCTATTGGTTGGCTATTCAGTGTAATCTCGTCCACTTTCGATCGGTGGATGCAAAAACCCTTGCGTAATCAAGAAAAAGTAGAAATTCAGAGCCTATTGTGTGACACCATACTGTTGAGAGTTCTTACCGGAGTAACCCATTCGCCACAGCTGCATTTGACGCCCGCCCAATCGTAGTTTCCAACTTTGGCCTTGCACCTCTCGTTAGGACAAAGAATTTTCCCTGTTGAACTTCCGTCCCCTAGGAATGACATCCACTGAAGCTATGACAATCGCGTTAGAACGCCTTTCCTAATAAAACTTCAGACATTTTTGCTACAGAAGACACATACAGGCTGGACAAAATATCCAGAACAGTGTGGGTTCACTAAAGAGGGTACATTATCATCGCTTGGTTCCTCCGTTTGCTCTGTGGTCGTCTGTTCTGGTGGGATATGGCCACACAAATTGGGCCGTCCAGCTAAGATGCGTCTACGCCTATAAGTGGGTATCCAACTGATACATTATGGAACATGCCTGCACATCTTGCAGCGTATCCTTCTATTGTCAGGGGAAGACTCGTTCTGCTGCTCCATAGTGCTGATACCACGATCGAGGAAGGGAACAAGAACTGAATTCAGGAACGTAGGAAAACGAAAAGGTAAGGCCATAGATTCAAGGCAAGAATGGATAAAGAGGGATATACAGGAGAAGGAACAAACGTGAATAGCAATGCGTTACGCAGTCTAGAAACAAACGGGACCGGTATGCAGGGTGTAGTGTATCCAAAAATCGAGGGAGGCGGAGGGTGTCGCTTTAATGCGCCATCAACCAAAAGACGAGACATAGTAAGGAATGATGAGTGAAATAGGAAGGAAAAATGGAGACTACTCGGGCCGAAACCGATTTCATTGTCGAACAGTAGAACTCTGACGCGATCGACGGGACCAGCTGAACATCCGGCCATCTTTCGATCTATATAGAGCACCAAAATTAGTCTGAAAGGATACTAAGGTGTGATGATCACACTCGCCGAGAGCTACGGAAGCTCCAACCAGAAGGCGAGCCCGGTCGATCAGGAATGGCATCAGTAGCAGCCCTCATGTTGCTCCTGCTTGGTTGTGCACTAGGTTGCTGGCTGTGTTGCTGATGGTGGTGATGATGATGTCGAGATCCTACCTCGTGCTTGCCATCACAGCACGCCCGCACATTTTCTAGTCCATCGTATGCTGCATCGGTATCGTCGTGGACATGGAAATCGCCATCAGGTATTCTATCCTCCACCTTAGACGGACTTGCTGGTGCATCATTCCACCTCATGAATTCAGCTGCTGCCGTTCCTCCTCGCTTGCTCACGGATCCGTACGGATTTGACATCCGCGATATACTCCTTGGCGGTCTGGGTTGCACTGCACTATACGAGTCCACGGTCACTGCGGATTGCCCACTTCGCTGGCTTCGTGGGCTATACTGCATCCGTTGGACCTCTTCATTTGGTTGCGTCATTTGTTGTTGCAAATTGGGTGGAGGTTGCGTGTCTACAGTGTTCAACGCTGGCTGATTGGGAGAAGGTCTCGACAGGAGATAATTCAGCGCCTAGACGAAGTTAGTTCCGAGAGCATCTTCAAGTTGGACAAAACTGACATTGAACCAAATGTCATGACGCTCCTTCGTAGGGGCAGTAAACTTCATCTCCCTATTCGCAGTAGTCACGATGACACTGTATTGATGAAGACCAGGAGGCATAGGGTTGGGGTCCATCACGCTCTTGACGGATTCAATGTAGGCTGTAGCGGTGTTAGTCCTTATTAAGCGGTACAAAGACAATCAATCCATACCGCTCTTCGCACTGGACTCCTGTACATTAGAGGATCCAGGATCCACCGCGCTCCAATAGATCGTCTTGGTGTAAGGATGAATCCAGAAGTATCGACGATGCCTTCGTTCCGCATGTTTCTTTCCAATAGGTTTCCTCGTATATTTATATAGATACTCGCCGATCATAGTTTGCGTGATAGCGTGGATGATGAGGGGGTCTGTGGCACTATTATCCCCAGGTCGCCTGGCTACTTCTGATGGCGCGGCGGAGATCTGCGTCATAGACTTTGGAGCATCGTTCATCCTGCCCGCGTGCTCAGATGACACCGAAGAGGCAATAGAAAGGCGACGAGACGAAATGGAACGCCGTCCAGAGGCAAGAGACGCCATGGACTTTCCAATGTTTTGCGAGACTCCTTCATCAAACGGATCTTGCAAAACATTGGGCTCGTTTCCAGCCGCAGCTTGTGACATCCCGTTGACAGCTGGTCTGACTTGTCTGCCTTGCATAGGTGTTGGAGATGCGACAGCAGAGCTGGAAGATCGGGACTGGCTAATGGTGCGTCCTGGTACCAACAGCGTACTATTGCGACTCATCGTTGGTGTTGTGGCACGCTGGATAAGCTCAGGAGGAGGAGGAGATATGGGCCTTGGTGGCGGTCCCATGTTAGGAGGACCAGGCTTCAAGATTGATGAGCCGGATACTAGAGTCGGGGAAGTAGGAGGTGGTGGTAATCTAGGTGGCGGTGGCAGCATCATTGTTGGAGGCTTCGTACGGTCCACTGCCTTTGGAGAGGACGGGACATTGAGAGTACCTGAAGGCACTCTTGGTCTTGCGAGATCAGAGATAGATCCAGATGATGGGCTGGTGACAATAGGAGAGCGAGCTTGAACGCCCTGCTTCAACCCAGGAACACCGGTGGGCGGGGCAATAGGGCTCGTCCCAGGAGAGGTTGGACCCGTGACGAATTGGAACTGTTGAGCTTGGGGCCCTAGAGCGAACAACTGAGTACCAGCCGGAAGACTTGGCTTCCAATCGTCGGTTTGAATCGAGACTTCTTTGACCTCGGGTTTTGGTTTCTCCACCTCCACAATCTTGACAACTTGCTCCGGTTTAAAGGTATCGCGTTTATCGGATGGTTCTTCCTCCTCTTCTTCCTCCTCTTCTTCCTCCTCCTCTTCCTCCGTCGCAGATACGTTTCGAATAGGCACCTTCATTGATGTCCCTACGCCAGGACCAGCACCAGGCCTCTTGATGTGCATCAATGACACCTTGATACTCTCTGCACTATCTGTCTCGGTGCCATCGTCACTATGGTCCGAATCGTTGATAGACTGGTAGTCGTCTCCCAACGATTGGGTGGGCGTCGTGGCAGTCTCTCGTGCGTCCTCATACTCCGTGTCGCCATCCGAAACAGTATCGGCACGACTAACAGAGCGTTGCGCGGGGTCCTTGAAAGCAGAAGGAGGCGCATTGAAAGCAGAAGGAGGTATAGTTTTCGATGCTCTCTTCTCGGAAATCATGCTGGAACGAACGCCCGCACCGGCAACAGCACCACCGGCAGCAGCACCACCGGCAGCAGCACCGACCATCTCGATAGGAACTCGTTTGACAGTCGAATCTTGGACAGGCTCGATGGTGCCTACAGCGCTGTTGGCATATTGTCGCTTTGGCTGAGGATCGGTAGCCACTGCAGCGTCCTCCAAGACTGGTGACTCTGTCTGAGTGCCAAAGCTTTCTGTTGCCGGAAGAATCGGTGCTGGAATATCGTCCGTCTGAATTGCGATGACAGAGCGCTCGATGACTGGTGGCGGTGGTGGGGGAAGCAACAAGTCGCACTGAATGCCCATATCCTCAGTCTGGACTTTGGGCTTAGCCTCAACGACTGGAAGAGGAGCAACTGTAGATTCTGCGTGTGCGTCCTTGCGAGCGACAGAAGCGTGACCCGTCGACAGCACGTCTTCTTCATCGAAATCCCTTTCAACATCCTCTTCGATATCTTCCTCATCACCCAGTCCCAGTTCGGCTCTGAGCCTGTCATCGTCAGCAACGGCACTCGCATCTGCTAAGCCACCGAGTTCTGATGCGAGCGTTCCAGGAGCTTCGAAGACAGATCCAGGGCGAGACTCGTTCAAAGCTTTGCGCGGTGGCTTCTTGCCCTTCTCGATGGTACGTGCAGAGTCGATGGAAGTTCTGCCTAGTTCACTTGACGTGCGATGAGAATCTCTATGCGAAGAACCCTTGAGAACATTCGCAAAGACGGGGTCCATTCCGTCCATACTGCTGGCCACACTCAGCATACTCTGTGTCTTTTGCTGACGGCCGAGGTCGTCGATACTCCTCCGTCTCGCATCCTCGTCGAGATCCACTGACTGTCTGTCCTCAGATCGTCTGGCACCAGTTTGCTCATCGACATCCACCCACTCTTCCTGATCGTTCATCGAGAAATCCGCTACCGGCAAGTCGTGAATATTTTCGAATTGTGGCGCAGTTTGACCGGCCTTAGCGGCCTTCGCTAGTTTCGCAGCGAGACTGGTACGAGCGGTTGGGCGAGTGGTACGCCCACCACGGGCACCACCACGACCGGCTCGGAGAGGGGTGACGCGGGGAAGTTCACCTGGCTCATCCTCAAAGTCTTCGTCATCGCCTTCGTCCATGCCCTCGACAGACGCTACTTTATCCCCATGGCCTTCTAGTTTGCGACCATACTCTGAGCGAAGTTGACGTTCTCGGGCCAAGGATGTCTTCAGCGTGCCAATTTGACGATGGGCGTGTGCCAAGGACTGTTTGAGGGCTTCGAGCTCGCTAGCGGCATGATTTGGGATCCCGGGTGACTTATTGGCGGCGGCATTTTTAATGGGGGAGACGTCGGGCGAAAGAGCATCCAAGTCGAGGTCGTATCCGTCACCAAAGATCAGGGAGCTGTCCATTCTCCTACGCGTGGAGCCTACTGTGCCGAATACATCTTCGTCTTCCTCGTCACCGTACTCCGTCGCACGCGCAGGGGTGAGGTAACGGCTGTCGTTGGGGGTCATGGGACTTCCAAATTTTCCTATTGTCTTGGTTTTCTTAGCAGCCTCCGCTTTGAGATTCTCCACGTTTGTTTGAAGTTCGCCTTTCTCCCGCTGAAGTGTTGCCGCCTGTTTGCGCATCTGAGCGACATCCGTCTCATGCTTTGATTTTAGGTCGGTCAGTTGATTTGTCAGCCGCTCGGATTCGGTTTTATGTGCCTCAGAGGCCTCCCGAAGGGTAGTCATCTGCTTTTGTGTACGTCTTTGTTCAGCCTCTGAACGCTCGAGCGATGATTGGGTATTGGTCAACTGGGAACGAATTTCCTGCAAAGTAACTTCAAGATTCCAGTTCTCTTCCTTGTATTTATCTGAATATTTTGTTAAGACCAAACCTTTTGGAAACGAGAGTGAAATGACTGACCGGCATTCGTTTCTTGAGTCCTCAACGCAGTCCGCAGGTTTTCAATCGAGCGATCCATATCGTCTCGCTCGTCTTTCATGTCTTGTAGTGTTTTATCGCGCTCCGCGAGCAAACTTTGAAGTCGTCGAATTTCAGTGAGCAAGCCGCTGCCAATCTCGAAAGCAAATTCTAAACGATGATCAGCATTTGTATCCTCAAAGTGACAAAGAGATGATTGCGATAAAGACAAGGTGAAAGGGGAAGGATATCAACTCACCGACATCATTGGCTCGATGAGCAGCGTTTTTTGCTCGGCGTGACGACTGAGCAGCGGACGGGGTATTGGCTGTCGGTTGGGCATCTGATTCGTACTGTGGAATACCAGAACTATCACTAGGGGCGTCCTACATAAAGCATATTTTCGTAAGCCGGTCCAGTTTCAGCGGAACGAAGAGAAAGACAAGCCAACCTTGGTGACAGCTCCCGCCCAGAGCGTCTCGTTTTCTGTAGCCCAACCATGCATTGTTTGCGCGAGTTCGTCGAGTTGTGTCCGGATTTCACCTTCGCCGTCTTCGCTGCTGGGGTCTCCATTTTCATCCAATTCAGCAATTTGGTTGATTCGCTCCTCCAGCTCCATCTGTTGAGCTAATACGCGTTGACTGAGAGCCTCTGCTTGTTGGAGTTGACGTTCCTTTTCGTCCAAGAGGGCCTGCAGTCTTTGGCGCATCTGGCCTTCAGCATGCCTACCGTTGGCTGTTGCGCTGCTGGTATTGTTGTCATCACCAAAGGCATTTTTGAGCCTTGTGGGCGACCTCCTTGCGTTCACCGTCGCCATTCTGGGCCTAGGTGAAGGTAGGAGAGCAAGGACGCGGTAGCGGCGAAGGGGAAACGCGTTAGAGGGCACGTCTGCTTTGTTATCGTCCCCCCGTCCGTGCCTTGAGGCTTCCGACCGCCTTCAAACATGTTGTGGACCATTAAAATTTCTCGGAATTGTCGCAGATCTCAACGTGACAATTTTTGGTGATTCAAGCCGAGCAACAGCGGCGGCCATTCAAAAGTTATCAGGAGAGACGCCAGGGAGCTAGAACCGTATATACGTCCAGAGTCTCCAAACTAGAGTATATACACCTTCATTCTGACCAAATATGCGTTCAGAGTGCTTTCAAAGATCTGGCTCTGACACTGGGGAGCCAACAACGTTTCAGAGTAAGTGTCGGATCCATCCTCTGCAGCTGTCTACCACTGTCGAATCTGTAACGGAGGACGGGTGGCTCAAATGAAGATCATGTCGAAGAAAAGAGTTTTTCCAACGAAGAGATTGGCCGGCTTCAACTGCGTCCGGATGTGCAACTCGGTGCTCGCGGCTGCAGACCAAGTAGTGGAGAACGTCATTTGGCATGAAGACGCGTCCAATGAGCTCACTCGATGTTCCATTGATCGATTAGAGAGGAAGTAGTCGAATTGGAGGTAGATTAAAAGATGCAAACTTTTGTTTACTGCGATGGGCATAGAGTGCTAACTTGCTTTAACCCCTATCAGCTCTAAATCCATAAATTACACGTAAGAATGCTTAGATCTGCTGGCGATTAAGCCCGTCATAATCCTCATATCATTCGATGTGACCAGGTTTTCATCAATCTGATGCAGTGGAAACACCTGATCATTCGTAACATTCATGATATCTATTTCTCTGATAAACGTGAAGTGGTATCACTCACTATACCTCCACCAACCCTTGTTCAAGCCCCCTTTCCAACGCACCGTTCCGGCCGCTACAGAGCTGGTGGCCCTCAGTTAGGCCCAAATACTGCTCATCTTCCTTAAACTACGACTTGAAATCCGCGGGAACCGTTCCGATCTCCGGTATATTCTTTTCGCAGGAAACCAGCCACTAAGCTTGAACCTGTCCTGCTAAGCATTAAAACCACCCAAACCGACGTCTCTTCACCGATACGAACCGGATCATTCGCCAGAAAAGTGCAAGAAACGACGGACCGTGACGGGCCGTCTCCGCAATCCTCTCCGCCACTCACACTTCCTCGCCTATGAAACCTCGACAGTTTGGTTCTCGTGATTCTGGAGAATGATCCCTGGAGAGATATAAATACCGTATCCTTCTCTGACCCTCTCCTCCACCACTTTACTTTCTCTCCTCCTCGTTGTAAATCATGGTCAAGATTACGGGATACAAGATTCGAGGTAAGTCACGCGTATCATAGCTCCTAGGTGATAAATACTCATCGTAGTTCCTAGATGTACGCTTCCCGACAAGCCTTACAGGCGATGGAACCGATGCTATGTCCGTATTCTCACTATCACAATGATAAATCTTATTGAACTGATTCCAACAGGAATACGGAATGCGACTACTCCAGTGCTTATATCACCCTGCTTACGGACAGCGATCTGGTTGGTCACGGGATGACATTTACGATTGGGCGGGGCAACGATATCGTACACTTGACCGATCTCGAAGCAAGCCCAGGATTATTTAACACATTATCTAGGTCTGTAATGCAATCAGCCAAGTAGCAGATCGTCTAGTAGGCAAAGAGACTGAAAGCCTGTTCGAGAACATGGGGAAAACCTGGGAGTATCTGGTTGCTGACCCGCAGCTCCGGTGGTAAGTAAAATTGAAGCCCATTATCTCCCAAATAGGCACTGATCTCTTACTTTTGTAGGATTGGCCCCGAGAAGGGCGTTATCCATATCGCCACCGGTGCCGTTGACAACGCATTATGGGATATGTATGCCCGCTCTCGCCAAAAACCACTATGGAAGTTAGTGGTAGATATGACACCAGTATGTTCCTATTAAACATCGTCTCCCAATAGTTTAGTAATCTTATGGCGTGCAGGAGGAGATTGTGAACTCGACCGCATTCCGATACATCACGGATGCTATCACAAAAGAAGAAGCTCTGGAAATGCTCAAGGCCAGAGCAAGTACAAAGGCGGATCGTGAAAAGCGCGTTAGGGAGACGGGGTATCCAGCGTACGTGACCAGTGCCGGATGGCTCGGATACGACGACGAGAAAGTGAAGAGGTTGACTCTCGAAGCGCTACACGCTGGATTCAATCATTTCAAGGCATGTGTCCTGTTCCCTTTCCCCGTCGAAGTAGTCCTTACTTTTCTTCGCTAGATGAAAGTCGGCGCAGACCGCGATAATGACCTTCGCCGTGGAAAGATCATCCGCTCCGTAATTGATGATCCGGCCAATCTCCCTCCTAACGCAAAACCCCGAGATCCGGCAACTCTCGTTGGCAAGAATGCCGGTCCAACGGGCAATGTCCTGATGATCGACGCCAACCAAGTATGGGACGTTCCACAGGCTATCGAATATGTCAAGTCTCTGCAAGAAATACGGCCTTGGTTCATTGAAGAGCCAACCGCACCAGACGATATTCTCGGACACGCGAGAATTCGAAAGGAACTAAAGGAGTACGGAATCGGTGTCGCTACTGGAGAGCACGCACATAACCGTATGGTCTTCAAACAACTCATGCAAGCCAACGCCATCGATGTCGCCCAAATCGACTCGTGTCGCCTTGCTGGCGTCAGTGAGGTGCTCAGCGTTCTGCTCATGGCGGCGAAATTTGGCGTACCGGTCACGCCACACGCGGGTGGTGTTGGACTTTGCGAATACGTGATTCATTTGAGGTGAGTTGATTTCAATGGCATCTTCCGCTGCTTCTTTGGCCTTACTCTCTATAGTTTGATCGATTATATCGCCGTCTCTGGCTCCATCGATCGTAATGTTCTTGAATATGTGGACCATCTACATGAGGTATGACCTTGTCACGTTACCGCTCTTCAGACGCTGAGCTGACTTTCCATCGATCTAGCACTTTACTTATCCATGCTCTATCAACTCTCAGGGACATTATAATGTCCCATCAGATTCCAAAGAAGGATACAGCATTGAAATGAAGGAGAGTAGTTTTGCAGAATTCGAATTTCCTCACGGTTCGTATTGGGCTTCAGTTCAGAAGAAATAGAGAGGGGGAATGGGGAACCTATGAAGAAGGGTATCCTGTCATAGATCGGCGCCTGGGTCACAATTGCCGGCATAAGTTGTCTGTCGATAGCGCCCGGCGTCGTCGTCCTTTTCTGTTGTACCTTTTTACCGTCTTGAAACAAAGCTTGTCCTCGACCACAATCGCGTCGCTCTACTCTGAATTCCAACCAAAATCGACTTCTCATTTAGAAAGGAGAATCGGACAGAAGGGTTCTGGAAACATAATGTCTCATAGTTATTCTCGCCAACCTTCGAGCAAGAGCAGCGCTCGCGGCGGCGTACCCCCTGTTGATGAAGGCCCATGGCAAGGGGGTCCACCGCCTCCACACTCTCAGAGCAATCGCGGTGGTGGTGGTTATGCTCCAGGTCCTGGCTCAGGAGGTCCCGCCCCTCCAACAATGTCGGCTGCGAGACTAGCTGAAATGTTGGATATTGTCAGGTCAGAATTCGATGGTGTCATGCAGGATAACTCGAATATGAAAGTTCAGAGAGAGGAGTTTGAAGCGAGAGGTATGTTTTTCTTTACGATTGCTCATGCCGTTCTCCGGGCGTGTATTTGGCGCCTTGTTCCCTTTTATGTTTCCCTCGATCCGATAGAGTATGCTAACTGGATTTGATCAATTCCCGAAACAGCCGCTGCTCAACTCAACGAACTTGTACAGATCAAGAATGCAGTTCAGGAGCTCGAAAACGTTCATTACAAGGCTAGGGTACAATACGAAGAAGAACTAGCGAAACTGAGGGCGGAGATTCAAGCTCTGAGAGCAGCTAACCCACCTCATTCCGGTAGGTAGCGTTATGATGGATACCAATTTATCTTTCCATGTAATCTTACCATGTCCCTTTCCTATTCAAGGCCATATGTCTGCTGTCGAACGGAACGGTCCTCCGAGTGGACACCCCAATGAACCCTATGAACGAAACCGTGGCGATAGGGAACTACCTCACCCCAAGGTAAGGAAGCCGCCCAAGGAGGAGATACCTGGTAAGGATCTTATGATATAGAAATCATCTGGAGGGCTTACTGTTTTGCGAACGAAGAACCACTCCCACGAGGATCTCCGCGACCAGCGGAACCGCCGCGAATGGCCTCGCCACCTTATGAATTCCCAGGATCTCTATCACCCAGCACCGTCCCCGCCACATTACGCAAGGAAGGCCCCGACTGGTTCGCAATGTATAACCCACGTCTACCACAGAAGACACTCGACGTTTCCTTGCTGCATCAGTTCAACCACGAATCGGTCGTTTGTTGTGTACGCTTCTCGAAAGATGGCAAATTCCTAGCGACAGGTTGCAATCGTACAGCGCAGATATTCGATATGGCAACAGGAGAAATGGTTTGTCAACTGAGCGATGACAAAGCTGTTGTTGAGGGAGACTTGTACATTCGGAGTGTCTGTTTCAGCCCTGATGGAAAATATCTTGCGACAGGTGCCGAAGATAGGCAAATCCGGGTGAGTGAGCGTGCCATGATTTTGTCTAATGACGGTTAGATGTTGATGCTGGGCCATTAGATTTGGGATATTGCAAAGCGTCGGATTCGAAACCTATTCGAAGGGCACGATCAGGAAATTTACTCGCTCGACTTTTCTTCGACCGGCCATCTTATTGTATCTGGATCTGGCGACCGTACTGCACGGATCTGGGACATGGAAACTGGAAAGTCGAGAATACTATCCATCGAGGGCAACTCGAATCCAAATGATGCAAGCGGTGACACCCCGATGAATGAGGGCTCTGCCGCTACAGATGCAGGAGTGACTTCTGTTGCTATCAGCCCAGATGGACGATTGGTCGCTGCCGGTAGCCTTGACACCGTCGTACGCTTATGGGACGTCCAAACAGGTAATCTACTCGAGAAACTGAAAGGACATCGAGATAGCGTATATTCTGTCGCTTTTACACCGGATGGACGCGGGCTCGTCTCGGGAAGTTTGGACAAGACGCTCAAGTACTGGGAGTTGAATACTTCCGCTTTAAAGGCGTTCGCGGACGGCAAGGCTCCAAAGAACAGTCCCGACAGAGAACCGTACGCACGTGCTATCCACAACTTTGTGGGGCATAAGGATTATGTGCTCAGCGTTGCGATTTCGCATGATGGACAATGGGTCGTCTCTGGCAGTAAAGACCGTGGAGTCCAATTTTGGGATAAATACGGGACTGCGCAATTGATGTTGCAAGGCCACAAAAACTCTGGTGAGTGCCGGACTTGGGGGACACCCTCATACCGGTATGGAGAGGGGAGGTCAACTATGTCGCTTACCTTCTATATCCAGTTATTTCGATAGATCTCAGTCCAACGGGTGGATCTCTTGCTACTGGAAGTGGAGACTGGCAAGCTCGCGTCTGTGAGTACTTGATATGACTGGATTGGAGAGTGACTAAACGGCTCGTGTTCATAGGGACCTATAACAGCTTGGGAAATGCACCCTAATGGAGAATACAGGTTAATGATACGATCTGTAAGGAAATTCGATCTCTGTGTTTGTACAGTGTTCTTGTTTGTGCTCTCCAAAGCATTTATGTTTCCTCCCGAATCCTGTTGCGCTGCTCCTATTA
>WSTS01000091.1:13069-35101 GCA_019627755.1 Serendipita sp. 411
AGTTCCATCTTATACTGATACCCGTGACATCCTCCGGACTCTACAGCGACTCTGAGAGCAACACCTTTGTCATTCTCGCGCATAGAAATACTCCTTAGTTGCTGTCACAATACGAATACGCACGACAACAAGTTGAAAAGTCGACATGTTCCCCGAATCAAAGTCAAACCAATGTAAAAAGAGTTTATATGTTTACGAATAGGTAAATCACGCGCTATCTCACTCTAAGAAGTAACCTACTGACCTCTGCTGCACTCTGCGTGATCCCGAACGTGGCTTCCTCTTCCGGTATCAAGTTTTCTGGATCCAATTCTACTTCTTCTAGATCTTTCAATGTGGGTGTTTTTGCCTTGATAGCATATATATCCGATGGAACGGGTTCAGAGGCCAAAGAAGAGGCCAATCGGGTTCCTCGAATTTCATAATTCTTGCAAATCTGGTGTCGGAAGGGACGTTGGCTGCGTGTTGTCGTTATTGATCTCGAGCTACGCGAGGCTACTGTAAAGAACCGTCGTGTTGGTGGAAGGAACAAGAGAGACATGAAGTGGTAAGAGGTCAGGTTTCGCTCCTGACAAAGCAAAGGGGCTCGGTACCCAAGCAACCTTAAACACTATGATCATAGCTGTTGCTTCTACAACACATGTATTCCACCTATAATGAGGGTATATCCAACCTAGGACCCCGAATACTCCAAAGAACACGACGAGAGAGAGTATAGATATAATACAGAGAAGAGAAATAAATTGTTGATATGTCTAGTCCGGAATCAATCGCATGCATATTCGTACCTTCGTCATCACGCGTACCGAGGTGGCAAGTCGCTGCCGTGTGACGACCTTGACCTCGAATCAATGGATCGGGTTGTGACATTGATACGATGGTTGAGTCGTGCAGCTACGATGTCCGCCAACTCTTCCAGTTCCTGTCTGGAGAGTGGTAAAGCAGAACCATCCGAATCAGATCTTGTCAAATTAGAGCCCGCTTCATCTACCGCATCCATAGTACGCTGTCCCTTTTCTGAAGATCGTAAAGCGGCTGCGATCGTTCTATCCACTGTCCGTTGGGTTAACGTCCGCCTACTTGCTGCCTGACTGGGCCTGATGGTGCTGACAGAGTGACTATCGTCAAACGGCGACAGTTCGGATACTGGGGACGTGGGTGGTAGATGGTTAGGATCCCATCCAACCGAACTGTGTCGTGCGTGTGAGGGAACAGCAGGTTGATTCCTCGAATTCGAACGAGATTGTAATTGATGCCCCCCAATGATATCCTCCATATCCATTTCTGACATCACTGCAGATTCTATGATCGACGGAGTCTTTTCTGATGCAAAGTCTTGATCATCTTTGACGCTCCACCGGCCCGAAGCAGAAACACTGAGGTTGCTCTGCGAGGTGATTGTCGATCGACTACTCGGCCTCCCGAGGGTCCTGTAGAGAGCGATACGGGGTAGAGGTTCCCTAGACTGCTTTGATTTTGAGTTCTTGCGTTTGAACCTGGACAAGAGCACCAGTACAGCTATCACGAGTAATACTACTGAGGCAATGACCCCAATAATGATGCCCTTGATGCTCGATGAGCTCAGTCCGTGCGTCGGGCTGGATCTAATATACGATATATTAGCGTGAGAAACAAGCGCCCAGACCAGATGGCAACGCACGTCGCAGAATCATTATTGTTATTGGTATTTGCATGCATATTTCCAGAAGCTTGTGGGCATACGACGAGAGACCCCTGGCGATATTCTGACAAAGAGTTGAACACTTTGTCAAAGCGGTGTGAGGGCACGTACGGATATCATGATAGACATTTGAGTTATCACGAATAGACGCTGCTAGATAATTATAGGAAGGCATGAGACTCCCTGGCAGACTGTACGTGTTTCGGGTGATGTTAAACCTAGCGAACGGTACATCGCTGGCCGTATTGATAGTCGCATTGGATGTAAACAGCTTTGATAATTATCTGAGTATGAGGAATGATACGGATATTATGAACTTACGGAAAGAATAAACGGGCTCGTTCCGTTCCACCATGACACTTTGATCTCCCCACAAGGGGATGAGTCTGGGATGGCTATCTTGACAAATGATTCATCTCCTATTATACTTGACGTTGCTTCTGCGGTGGTTGAGGATATGCTTCTACTCGTCACTGTAAACGCAGTGGTGAGGACCGAGGTGAACCTTGTAATAGTAGATGTCGGCGCCGTAGATGTCCCAAATCCTATGGTAGACGACGAAGAGAGACTTGTGGTCGTTTGCACTTGTGTGTTGGCCGGGGGCGTGGACGCGAACGTAGACGAAGCCATAATTGTGGTCGGGAGTAAGTCCTGCTTATTTAAGCGCGTCGCTTGACGAGGGCTGAGTCTTAAATCCACAAAAACTGTTCCATATGCCACTCCGACATCGGCACTTGAATCCTTAGAAACAGTAATATACGGCGGGAAAGGGGGATTGGAACGGAACGGAAATACGGCAAATGGCGTCGACGAGGACGGTGTTGGAGCGAAGTTGAAGCGATATCCCATCTATGAGCATCCCTGGGGTCAATTTAACATTAAAATCGCTTTTTAGGCATTTTCAGTGATGTCGCATCGATGCGGATGGCTACTAGGATGGATGAGGACTTTCGATCACTCTCCTTCCCGGACAATTTCTCAACTTTGATCGACCTTTCATCATCTGCATCGTATTGAGGAGATTTGAGGTCTCAGTGTCTGTCCAACAATAACCTTCGAGTGGTTTAAACTAGCAAACAAAGTGAGACTTCAAACCTCACGCCATGTCTCTCCCAATCCGTTCTCTTCGCCTCTTACGTGGAAAATATTCACTTAACACCACAAGACAGGCATTAAGGCTCTCCTCTACTCCAGGAGTTGTCCATGGCATAAATTCACGGCGGTCGGTTATGGATGGTGGTCAACGACCATATGATCCCGATGAAGATCCAACTCCTCGAAGAAAATATATATTCGGAGGAGCCTTACTCATAGCTATTGCAGCCGGTGTCCTTAGCTCTATTATTCGTGACAAGCCCGCGCGAGCGGATACCTGGGATGACAAGACGATCGGGAATTCCAAGAGTGAATAGATAATCTCATTCATACCCCACACAACGACTAATTACCTTGCTTTGTGCCCACCGTAGAGGACCCGGCAACCGACGTAGAATTTCCGACCACTCTCGACCTACCTGGTACACCGCCGTTGACCCTGTTGGGGCTTGGAGTCCGCACCGTATCTTTCCTCGGCCTCAAAGTCTATAGTGTCGGCTTTTATGCTGATTTGAATCAACCTGGCTTTATCGTGAGTTTATTGCATGATCAATCTGTCATTTCTCCCTCTCCACCTCGATCTACATTTATCGATGGTCACAAGGCCAGATATCCTTTATTTTGATACCATGACCTCGGCGGAATCAAGTACTGACCAACAATAAACCGTCAATACCATTTTCTCTGGGTGGAACAGCCCCGTTTAGACGGTACGGCGGAAGAACGAATCGAATATCTGATCCGTAATACAACATGTGCTTTGAGGATCGGTGAGCATGTTCGTCTTCATCTCAATCCAGCCTCTCTCCACCCGCGCCAGCGGTAATATATCTATTCCCATACGCCCAGTTCATTTCCACCCAAGTCAGCCAGAGATAATCACCGATTCGCAAAAATATTCGGTTAACTTGAATGTCAACGTTGACCCATACCTCCTCCTGCAGTCCCAGTCCGGTCGACATCTCATACCCACCTTCGCGATGGTTTCGTTCGGGCAATCCAATCGCGCATCACTCTAGCCCAAAAGAGCGGGTTAATCACTCCCGAAGAAGAAGATGTATGTCTCCTTTGTAGTCTCTTGGAGTGTTATAACTCGAGCTGATCCCCAACGAACAGGCATTGATACAGCCAATGCAAACGTTAAAGAGACTCTTCCCAAACGTCTCATTGCCAAAACATAAACCACTCCATGCGGTTCTCACCGCACCAGATAGGTCAACATCTTCACGGACACTATATTTCCCTGAGCTAGGGAGGCTAGACGATTCCTGGATAGCAAACGAGTGAGAAGAGCTTTATCTACCCTCCAATCTTATTTCTCCCATTTGAGTGCTCACTTTACCTTTTCTTTTTGCAACGTTGTTCTCCCACAGGTTCTTCCTTTCCTACTTTGCAGGCAAGGGTATCAGCCCTGCGGTACGTTCTCTCTTCATGTGGCCATTCCACTCCACCTAGCATGCTAAACGGGGTCTCTACAGATGAAGCAATCGGTCGAGGAGGCAATTGCTGAGATCCATTGAGATGCTGAGTGGTTTCGTTAAGGGAGGAGGCATCCAAAAGCCCACGAATCGACATGTTCATCCCTCACTCGAGACTTTCTCTCGGTCGGATAACTACTAAACAGATCAAACGGTGAAATGGATAAAAGTAATTACTATGCAATAATTCATCGCGATTGGTAAACATTAAACAATGAGATGCAGCGAGAGGAAAACCAAGTATTGCAAGCGAAACAGACCGTGCACCACGACACGGCAAACACGACAACAAAACCAGATGAGAAATCCAGCTAGGGTAAACAAAGGCATGATATATGGATCAATCCATCACTTCCCTATCCCGATCTCTGCCCGTCTCTTAACAGACGGAAGAGAAGGTAATTAAGGTAGGTAAGTGTGGGATAAGTTGCGATATGAGCGAAGGGTGGCGAGATGTAGGAGAGTATGGAACCAAAATTGCGCCGCAAAGCGGATACAAATCATATGACGGGGATGAAGGAGGGGGGGGGGGGGACAGGTAGGTTTCGAAGTGGATATTTGCTAACGAGTCAGGCAATCGTATGCCATAGGATAGTCGCTAGGTTTGACATGGGGAATGCATGGGGAATGAGGATGTGATATGATGGTCGTGTTGAAAGCAATGATTGAAGAAGGGTATTACTGGGCTATTGATGGCGGTAGTAGTATTTGATGTGTACGGTGACCACCGGGAATCGTCAACACCGTCTTTTTCATGTAACTCGCTTCGATCGAGCGGAGGTTTTGATAGTGAGGGCAATCCGTGAAATGGGTATGCATGGACGATGGGACGATATTGCGTGAGGACCAGATGCAGCGCAGGTGTGTGGTGGAATACCGAATTGGAGATGTGGATATCGTATAGTGATTCTTCCGGCTCCGATAAGAGAAAGAAATCTGTCGAATGATGCGTTATGCTACACAGCGGGGCAAAATAGCGACCATATCATATTCTCTAGTCGGTAGTGCCATTAAGTGTCCGTGAAGTTTCATGATTGTCCGCCCGAATCTTGTCATGGTCCTTTCGAGGTGCCGGTAGTGTTAGTACAAGTGGAGGCTCTGTTGGCAGCGCTGGCATTATTGGGGCGGGGTTAGATAAATCTTGAGATCCTGTTTGCTTGTCTCGTTTCATGTAGCTGACAACGGGGAGCGTAAAGTGCATCGCAGTCTTGAATGAGTGGGGTTTCGAGCGAGGCAGAGAAGTGATACTAGTGCTGATGCTTGTGATCGAATCCGCATCAAGATCCGTCTTTTCCGCCGGTGTAAGTGTCGTTGGAGTGGCCTTTTCAATATCGTCGTCTGAAGGGCGACGATGCACAACGACGTTCTGTGAGTGTGAGGGATGGTGCCTGACACGCAGTAGAAGGGAGAGCTATAATGTTCAGAGAACGATTGAGCTATCGTTTCTTTGATCCAAAAGGAACGCAAAAAGAGAACTTACCATCAGGGCAACTCCAAGACAAGGCGTGCATACGATCCAAACACTCTAATTTTCGGTGGACAACAGAGATTATCATCGTTAGCAACTAATAGCGACCAGAGAAAGGCGTAAAGAGCGAAGGAACAAACAGGAAGAGGGAAGAAAGAGTGGTGGATGACCAACGTACCGAGACAGACGAAGAGACGGCGCTGAGTACCTGCTGGCGTAAATCGATGGGCTCAATTCGCACTAGTGAGCGAAGATCGATGGAGAGTGGGTTAGGAGTTGGGGGCACAAACCCATCTGGTTTACGCGCAAGCCAATTGGAGTCGAAGATAGCCCCAGCGACAGACTACGTGGGGGTTAAACACTTCCTCTAGGCTTCTGGAAACGGGGGGTATCTCACCAAGCCTGTCGTGGTTCCAATGAAGCGTACCAAAAAGAAAGCGCCGGTTGCCTGGGCAAGGTCCCACCGAGGGAGCGAATTTGTGACCACTTGAAAAGGCGTATGAAACAGCATCCCAATCCCCACACCGGCAATGAGTGGGTAAACTTCTTGAATGGCGATACCGGATCGTTCGTTGAGAGTGATCATGAGACCTGGGTGGTTTCGGTGATGATGACATACGGTCAGTTTACGTCGCTCAAACTCCGGTGTAGAGGAGACGGGAAATGGGAGGTATTGACCGACGTTGCGCAAATTCCAGCATAGCGGTCAAGGCCCTAGTATCAGATGCCACCCACAGCGAGATAGGCAACCGACTAAATCGGTAGGACGGCTAATAGGCAATACACCTATCGAGGTGTGGACGAAGAATGAACGTTTGCAGAGACGAGCACTCGGAGATGAGGTGTCATAAGGAGAAATAAGTGTGCAAGGGATGAAACAGGGAAATCCTCCTGGAAGAGGATAGGGGCCACATAGTACGTGATATCGCATCAGTGAAACCCTATGCCAAGACACGTAAATCTAGCCTCTGGCTTGTTGATCTGTCGCACTTGGGGTGGAAGGAGGACGTTCGTCTGGGTAAATTTCGACGCATAACCGTCCGGAATTCGACCAAAACGGTAAAAAACGATGCTTTTGTTGGTCTGATGGACACGAAGAGGCATGCCAGGCGAGACGAGAAAGAGGATGACAAAGTGGAAATGTGGAATGGGGAGAGTTCTGGGCTCAATGGGACTGAGCCCGAAACAGATGAAAAAAGGCAGTTCTCGTGCCATTGACATCGTAAAGAAGGAAGAAAAGGTAGCCCGGTGTGGAGGGAGGCAAGAGTGTGGCAGAGTGGCAGAAGAATGACGTAGATAGAGAGCAAACGCTACTCACCATAACCAACGGTGCTGAAAGTCAACCCAAGCGCGATCGATATTTTCAGCGTCTTATCGATCCACTGTTGTCCCTCTCTCCAGCTGATGAACCATGCCGTCGGAATGGTTATCAGTGCGGCTCCGAGCGAAAACGGTAAAACTTGCATCCCGGCAACGAGCGGGGAGGTCCCGTGAAGAGCTTGGTAATACAATGGGATGTAGTATGTACCGGCGGTGAATGCAAAGTTGTGTAGGATGGAGATAATGAGGATGGTCACGACCGTGAGGTTCGTGAATACACCTGCTGGGATGAGCGCATTTTGATTCCGTTGGAAGACGGTTTCGTAAACGCCAGCGAGCAGAAGGGAGGCTCCTCCACAAACCAGAAGTCCCAATGTACGCGGAGACGTCCAACTATTGTAGCCTGCGAACGAAAAGCCAATCACGAGGGCAGAGGTACCCCCCATGAGAAGGAACCTAAATCGATTCAGCGAATGGGAAGTTCGGAATTCCCGTCAAGACTCACAATCCCACATAGTCGAATGTCCTTATCGCATGCCGGAGGGCTTCTCCCGTGGACCTCGTATCTTCTGAACCGTCTGGTAATCGACGAACGAGGTGAATCTTGCGAAGAAAGTACCAGACGACGATAAGAGCCGCAATCCCAATAGGTAAGTTGATGTAGACTGTAGAACTATGAGTATCAAGGGGGTTGAAGAATGTTACTTGTAATACTCACATGCCCATCGCCATGATACACTTCCTGAGGGATACGAAATAAGTCGTCAGAAGATTGATGGTTCGATAACAAGAGGAAGCGAGGCAGCCCGGTAGGCACGGAATACCCTGAGGCTTCCATAGACGAAACAATTCGGGAATACTCAGAGTAAATGGCAGAGGGATGTATAGGAGAGTGCTCCAAACGAATAAAATGGAGACTGGGCACTCGGATGTATCGCTGGTCCATGAAATGAGACCAAATCGGAGTGGCAAATGCGGGATAGAATGAAGACAATAGATTGATAAAAATGACAGACAGTTCCGGATGAGTATGTGGGAGTGAATGGGAGTAAAATGGCCATGCTCGTGATAGCATTTTCCGAAATAATCGATAAAAAAAGGCTCACCTGTGAATAGGCCTCCTAACATTGGACCTGCAACCGCAGAAGCGCTCCAAGTGACACTGAGCGCTTGTGACCACTTCGCTTGTGTACCCGGAGGAACGATTTCGGTTGTGAGAACCCATACGGAGTTTACGATCCCGCCTCCTCCAATGCCTGAAAGGCCTCGGGCAATAATAAGCCAGCGCATACTCTACGAAACGAGGAGCGTCAGCATCAGTGTCAGTGGCGGCGGAGGCGTCCCATCGCAGTTACATCATGCCGCAGGGGGGTGAGATGACAGGGCGACTGAACCGAGATGGCACAGCACACAAGGAGGGAGAAGGTTTACCTGAGCCGCGCCACAGAGGGCAGATCCGATGAGAAAGGTGATGGTACTGGCATAGATGACCGGCTGTTCGTCGTCGTCGTCGGATGAATTCAGCGACCAAGAAGAGCAATTGTACCATATCGAAGATATGCAAAGTTGGTATCGATAATAATGGGCCGGGCATCAACGAGGAAGAAGAGGCGGGCATTCGGGAGGATACCAAGAGCAGGTTGGTGCGGTTGAGTGCAACCGTCATTCAATGACAATCCATACAATCACGAATGGGAGGTGTCCGATGTCCAAAGCAAGGCAAGTCAGGGCGGTGAGAAGCGATCGAAGACGTATAGGGCCATCGAGGGCGACAAGCAGTGAAGTGAATTGCAAGTCGTATTGACCATGAAGGTCATATCGCCGTACGTGTCACGAGGGAAGAGTGCAATCGTTCGTATCGAACGAAATACAGAGAACCGCGGTGTGATGGACATATGTCACGGGACATTGAAAGGAAGATAATCAGTAAAGGGCCATAGTCACGAGATAAACAGGGTGAGTAATAATGATGCGCTCGGAACGAGAACGACTCACCCTCCTTCCAAACACATCTGCGAGTTTACCATAAAGGGGTTGACAAGCCGTTTGTGTCAGCAAATATGCCACCGGAACCCATGCATATTCATTTTGCGTGCCATGAAGTTCGGCCACGATAGTGGGTAAACTTGTAGAAACGATCGTCTGCGGGATAGGTTAAGTGGTGAGTGTGTGTCTCAATCCCGACGAAGAAGAGGATGAGCATGAATAGGTCGAGAGCATTCCTAAAGAGGAATCGCAGCAGCTCAACCTTGGGCACAATTGGGTCGTGATGGCTGGAAGCGATAGGCGCCTCCACAGGCTGTGGAGGGAAGCAATTGATCCTTTATCAATTCGACCAATTGATTCTTCCGCCAAAGTTGCGTAGAGATGACCGGTCGGTCCGACAGGGGGGATGCCCTTTATCAACAGGGAACGGCACTTACAGCATCGCTAGTCGCCAGGAATTGATTCACCATCAAGCTGGATCGATAGATGCCATGTCGACGAGGTTGGTAGAAAATGGGAACATGAGCGAGAAGGTAAGCGGAAGTGAATTGACAGGAGAGGGAAGGAGAAAGGCACGTCAGTCCGTGTTCGGAAGTGATGAGAACATAACAGAAGACGTACGCAATGACAATACAGAGCGTCGTTCCGAATGAGATTCCGGTGCTCGTGGGCAAAGTACCGCTTGAGCTTTCATCGCAATGCGTTTCGGTCGCGTTCTCGGAACGAACTGTGAGTGGAGCTGTTCATGTGAACAAGAAAGAGAGCCGTAACGCGTCCAAAGAGCGCGTCGTCGTCAGTACGGGGAGTCTGTGAGTCGGATTCAGAGCAAAGCGGGAAATACGAACAGTTTGCTCTCGTTGTAGAACCATTGTCAAGAGTATGTAAGTCTTGGTACGTTTGGTATTTCTCCGAATCGTTAGATCGTGAAGGTACGTCGCTCTCAAAGGGGATCTCCCCCGTGCTCGTCCTCGACGGGGGTCGTTCGTTCTCTGTCATTCGTGTCTTTTCCATTCTTGCGTTGGGTGTGTATGTACTTGCTAGTTGCTGCTCGTTATTTCTTTTTCGTTCTCGTTCGTGGTTGCCGCTCTCCAAGGGACGAAACAGCCTCTCCTTTCTAGCTTGCAATGGTAACCACGAGCGCGTTATACGTCTGAAGCTCAGGGAAATGGATGGACGAGGACAAAGGGCGTAGAGCCTGTGAGACAAAGGACGTGTAGGAGAGGCAAGCTTGAGAGTGGGCGAGACGTCGTCGTCGTCGACGCTAGGGCCGGAAGAGGTATCGACGCGGGATGCTTTGGGTGGCAGGGGCAGGGCTGCGTTGCGTTCTGGTGAAGAGGGAGCCGGTATAAGAGCTCGAGGGGATTATATAGACGAGCCAAGTGTATCAGTATTCTAAGGGGGGAAATTAGATTCTAACGGCAGCTGCGCGTCCCAGAGGAAGGGGTAAGGGTAACCCTTGAATCCTTCCTCCCTCTGGCTTTTGAACACACCAGACACGACACCTTTAAGCTCGCCGTTGCTGTTAATGAGCACGCACAGAGGACGATTCGAATGCCAAAGCACTCAAAACATAGCAGACCGCGTAATGAGAGACGGCCCGCAAGTTCGGCAAAATGCTAAGAAGATAGAACCGGACAAGACACGCCGCCCCGCTTTTGGGAGTCGCGATCTTATTTATTTTTCCTTTTAATTTCAACGAAAACGGAGCATAAGGCCTTTCAAAAACGATCGGAATAATGATGATTACCTCAACGATGACGAAACAGATCCGCTGTTTCTGGTCAAATGGATTAGTTTTTTTGAGATTGATTCAGTTTTAGCTTCATTCTCTTGCACCCATTTCTCCTTTTCTCAGCCTGAAATGGCCTAACCCAAATAGCCGTTTGGCAGCCTCCGACCACAACGGCCTCAAATCATTCGTGCAGGAAGCCCGCTCGAGATCTGGGGTCGAAAGACTATCTGGCCACTCCCCCTGTGCACCCCCTGTGTAGTGGCATTACTGACTGACGTGAATGACTACAGGTCGGTGTCACGAGTTCCGTCCTATCTCACCCAATTCACGACACGACAGTGGGAGCAGCTCAGCCACAATCAAAACTCTCAGGTCAAGATCGCCTCAGTACGTTTCCTACCGCTCCTGGCTGCTGACAGGCCTAAAGCCCGACGGAACGCCCGTGGAGTCAACGAATAACTACTTTACAGCTCGAAATGGATGCATGAGTTCCATGGATATTTCATACCCCCTACCCAGGAATTCAGACGGCTTGAATCTGCCCAGCTCCCCTTGCCCCCCGCCCCCCTCCTCCCCCCTTTCCCCCATCTCCCTCTTCTCCCCGGCACCCTAGATCCTTAGCCTACGATAGCACGCTCGCTTCAGCTTCGACTACCTTGGCGTGCAACGAGGCATTGCAGCTCAAACAAATCGAATCGAGCGCCCAGCCGTTTGAATTTGTTATTCCATCACAAGACCCGTCGCACCTCCGTCCCCGCTGCCTCCCCCCCCTTAGCGTGTCAAAATAAAATTCTATCAAGGCAATTTTCTCTTTCTATATTTCAAAGCTAACCGCGTTTGGGAAATGTCGCGTTTCGTTTCGACTCATTTTGCAAACCCCCCTCAACACGATGATTATCTACCTACCGACGGCGCATCGTTACACACGGACATACGAGAGAAACAACATGTCCATCACATCCACATCGATTGTGAAGCATCATCTTACGTCAAATCGGTGAGTATGACCTTAGCGAAAGCGCTCGAGATTAGAATGGTGTTTTGTGTGGGTGTATCCTTCTATCTGACAGCTTCTAAAACATCCGGGTGACATTAGTTTCGCAAGAAAAGCCATAACTAGCATAGTGCTCCCAACAGCAACCACATTCGAATTCAGCCACCCATCTTCTTTTAACAGCCCGAAATGTGAAAATGGTGGGATGCGAAACGGGCTTTTAGACTGTAATGGATCGTCCGAAATTGGCGGTCGTTGGCATCCTCCGTCATTGATAAGAATACGGGTAGCTACCCGGATCAATGAAGCCCTATGAACCCCTTGAGTGTTTTCCACGGTGAACTAGTGCTTTTGTTTCCGCCCTGTGTCTCTAACAACGTCAGCCAGATTGACCACAAAAGAAGAAGAAAAAATGAAATGGAGGAAAATTATTTTTTTGAAAAGAAACGTTTAAAGGCTGTGAAAACGTTTTTTTGGACGCTTATGAAACGTACCGCTTTCGTTCGCATCCTTACCGTCGGTACGAGTGCCCGACGAGCCATTGAGATCCGTCCCTGCAGTCCCTGTTGGTGTCCCGCGTGACGATGGGGGTGAAGTCGAGTCGGTGCCAGGCTGCTCGGGACGCGAATCCGTAGCAGACGAAGATGCAGAGCGGGTTGTGGCGCCGTTGCTGCTATCGGACGAAGTACGATTTGTCGTGCTACCTGTGCCAGAAGTTGGAGTCGGGTTGGTTCTGGTGTTACGCCGTCCTTCTACGTCGTCTGCGTATTGCTGCATGAGCTCTCGTTGTCGAGGGGTTAAATTTCTGTAAGGATGAGTTCAGCCATCGGTTCTTTGCGACTGGGAGAGGAGGTTGGAGAGAGATACGCAGCGTGGAGATCCAGCGGGATCGGGAAAAGGAGAAAATTAACATATATATCGTTAAAAATAAAATTGCGAGGAGGATATCGTGGGTCAGGAGGTTTGGGAGAAAAGAAATGTCAAGGCGAAATGTCAAGCCGAAAGACGGAATTCGGTGCCGCGTGGCGAAATGAAAGTCCATGCGGACAGGAACATGCCGTTAGAAGTTATTTCTTGGGTTTCTCGTTGGTCCGTCAGAGCAGAAACGGAGTGGAGAGCTGAGGGAAGGGAAGGGAAGCGGGCGTATGACAGCTACTCCAGGGTGCCCATGGCGCCGACGAACCATTGATGTGCTCTTTGGAAAGGAAAGGAGAAAAAACAGTATCGGAGAAAAGGGAGCAACGGGAAGAAATGAAATGCGGGGTTGGAATTCACTGGCTAAAGAATGTGGCACGAACCTTGGAATATTGACCAGGAATGATACGAATAAATCGCCTTTAGAGCCACGTACTACGGCAGATTGAACACCTCTGCCTCTAAGGACTACATCGTCCCCAGGTTGAGTTCCAGTAGGGACGCGAAGTTCCACCTCGCCGTCAAGAGTTGGCACCCGAACCCTTCCACCCAAAACAGCTACGTGTAGTGGAAGAACGGCATCATGATACAGGTTCGAACCCTGGCGACGAAACACGTCGGAGGAGCCCACATTGACCCGCACCAACAAATCTCCCGGTGAACCCTTTCGTGACATTGAAGCGTCACCTTCCCTCGGTATACGAACCGTCATTCCATCCTCAATACCTGTTAATTATTTGGAATGTTAGCTACGATGCACAAGACGAAGATCGCGCATTGATCGGCATATAGTATTGGGAGTCGGACAGACGTCCAAAATGGCGAAGAGAACGGGATCACATGAGGAAACCTTAACGAACCTGCTGGTATATCGATCTTCACTTGTTTCCGTACCTTGACCTTGCCAACACCACCACAGTCTTTGCATTCCGACCCACGAGGAATAGATGAACCTGTTCCCTGACATACTCCACATGTACTGGACATTTGGAATCCACTGTTCAGCACCATAGTCTGTGACCCCGTCCCTCTGCAAGTACTACATTGCTGCCGTCGAGCACCACTTTTCAACCCGGTGGCAGAGCATGGCTCGCAATCGGCAACAGGAGTTACGTTGACCATTCTCGTAGTCCCTTTCGCTCCTTCCATGAACGAAATAGATATAGACGCTTCGATATCATCCCCACGGGTGGATGTAGGTCGTCCACCATCAAAGCCGCCAAATAAAGAAGAGAATAAATCTCCCATAGGTGAAGATCCACTTGAAAAGTTATGCGTGAACCCTGAGGCTCCTGCGAATGGATTTCCTGCGAATGGATTCTGGCCAAAGCCAGGCTGTTGAGAAGTTTCGCCATATGTATCGTAAGCCGTCCTTTTTTGCTCGTCTCCTAATATCTATTTACATATTCATCAGCACGTTAGAGTGGTGGTGAACTGGGCAAGACGTACCTCGTATGCATTCTGAATCTCCAAGAAACGCTCCTTCGATGTGGTATCCTTATTTGTGTCTGGATGATACTTTTTGGCTAACTGAAGGTCAAGCAAAAATGTGAGCTATCATTTCAAACATATGGTCAAAGGGAGCCTACCTGGAAGTACGCTTTCTTGATATCACTTGCGGATGCATCTTTTTCAACTCCTAGTACTTTATACGGGTTTTTGGAGGTTGGCGTTGACGAATGAAAGGACCGCTGGAACACAGACGAATCGTTCAGAATTTTGACTTTTGTCGTTCATCCAACTAAAAGGCTTGAACTCACGCGTATTCCCAAGAGAAAAGATTTATATACCATCGTTTTATTGTTAGATCGTAGCGTATGGTTATCGTTGACCCGACGGCGCGTCGCGAAACCACGACAACTGGGTTGAACACTAGTTGTTCTTGAACAACTAGCAATGGCATTGCGCGCTATCTGAGTTTGTGAAAGCAGTCCATTCATCGCAATTCAATGATCTCCTATGGCCACTAAGAGGTCTCAAAATTTATGAGTGGTAGTTGTGTCCAAAGTCCTTTTTCTTCTTACCACAACGATGGCTGCGTGTATGAAATGGGAGCTAGTCCCTTGGTACTTTTACGAGTTTTTCTTTTTTTTTTAATTATCAGATTCGATATTCTGGAGATATTCTACCTCGAATTGCAAGCTTCAAGCTCTCCACAAAGGATTCCCTCGCTCCACATTGACCATCGGAAGCGTCAAGTAAAGGCGTACCTTTCAATTAATCTATGTCGCCCACGATGATTTTAAGGTAGTGCTATGGATAACATAGCTCACTATCAAAACCTGCGATCCGCCTTTGGAAGCGAGATGCCGAACTCAGGAATCAAGAGTCACCTGCCATGATATAAATGAGCCAACAATACCGGATCTTGAGATAGCGGTATCTCTGGTGGTATTACTCTTCGCATCTCTGATGGATGAGGAAGGCCGAAACCAGGTACTATTCCAGGTTTCTCCTAAGGGAAAAGTATGGGTATGAGCGTACCATAATGTCAGTACATGTGCCGTTGAGTTACCTCCCCGGCGTCTCTCTTTACGATCAACTGCGACGCTAGGTTGCCTGAAGGTGAATTTATCTTTTAAATATGATCCGAGTAAACTACTTTTTTCAGTTGCAGACATCCAACGGGCCTACAGGTTTGGACTGCGGTTTCCTTTTCCACCTTTTGAACTGTGGAATTCGACTGTCACTGCAATCATTTACTGTCATAGGACTGGAATTCCGCATAAGCCGCGGCATGCAAACCAAGATCGGCACGTCGAAGGCAATCCCCCATGTCGTACTGTCACCGAGAAATGCGGCCTATGCAGGTCCAACAACACCATTACGCCCCAAAAAGATATACGAACCTGACCATTACGCACAAACCTGTGCCAGAGTGGACCGAATTGACGGTCTTTCGACAGCCCAGGGATTAGTCCCCTGGTTAGCCTCATCCTTTAATCACAAGCGTTTTGTTTAATCAGGACAACCTCGGTGTCGGAGGAACATCCCACAGGTGCAACAGCCTCACACCGTAAGGTCGGGTCTCCAAATGACGATGTTGCACAGTAAACTTGGCATCCTTCGTGGCATCAATCCGTTTTACTCGGGCTATTGTCATTATTACAGTAATTTAAACTGTATTCAGCCTGAAGCGGTGGCCTGAACAAGTGACATGTGCCAGTACTTTTCCCATATAGCCTTTCGTGATACTGTGAGCCACCCTAAACGACCTGTCTAGTAAACACGGATCACACGGGAGTGGAGAGCGAACTTTGAGAAGCCCCTTGCTTGAGCGCTTGCTTTTCAACACCTGATTGAAAGGTTTAGCAACCCACTGTAGGCGAGAATGTGGATGATGAAGATGGGAAAGGAATAATTGCGTAGAGGCAATGCAATAAATAAAACGTGCAACTTACGGCGCTGTTTCTTTTTTCCGTGACCAGGTTTGCCTGGAGGGCCTGGAACACCCTTTTGCTTACCAGCGGCTGGCTCGTTTGCCGTCGGGACAAGTAATTTTGAGCCAGCGCCAGTTCCAGAACCACCAAAGGCCCCACCAACTCCTCCCGTGATGGCGCTATTGGGACCGGTTCCCGATGTACTGGCGAGGCCAAAGCTGTTGTCCGCAGCGGAAGCATTCATGCCCGGTCCTCTCGAATATCCATATCCACCACTTGCACCACCCCCTAGCCCTCCTGAATCTCCGTTCCCGACACCAGAAGACGGTCCGAAGCCACCACCGACACCGAGGTTAGAGGAGCCAGCCTGCATCCGTGCCATCATCGCCGCGTTTGCCTTTCTTTCCATCTCGACTCTCGTTGAATGAAGTGCATACGCAAATGGCTCCCAAATTAACCGGTTCTCGTCCTCATCATCATTCAACTTGGACCTGTCTTCCTCTTGTCTCGTCGCTGGATCCGCCTGCTTGGCTGCTGAATCGAAGGAAGATGGATCGGGCGCCAGCGAACCTTGACGAGTATTGGACTGTTGCTGTTGTGATTTACCTGGGAGCTTTGTGGATGGTACGTCCACAATTGGCCAAACATGGCCAATCCGCGGCGTATAGTCTGGTCTTGCAGAACGTAAGTCATCCAGAGATGTTTGAATCATGTTCAGCGCATTGGTCTATGACAGCAGGGTATAATAAGAAGAGGATTCACAAGAGTAGAAAGAGAAAACGAACCAATTTGGTTGATAGGAGTGTGTAAAGATCGGGAGCGGAGTATAATACATTATTCAGAATAAAATATACGGCAGTCGGTCGCACTGTACTCGCAAGTCAGAATCGTTCCGGAAAGATAGATGATGGATGCATACCTTCTGTTGGGGACAACCGATCCCGTTGTTGAATCACGAAGAGAGGAGCCTGAGCATGAACAAGAGCATACTCCATCCCAGTGAACCGTCTTTCAGACAGCATTAGGCAAAATATCCCGTGATCTATTAGAAATCAGAACTTACTTGAGCTCATTCTCCGTCTCTAGTCGACCCATTCGTAAATTTGGATCAGCATGTTGAGTTTGCATCCTCAACACATTGTTATTGCTGCTCCGGTCGAACAAGAATGATTCCTCGAAATATTCCATAACATTTTCCTCCGTGAGCGGCCCTCTAACCTACTCTTTCGATGTTCGAACGTTAGTCAAACGAGCCAGTTGGAAGCATGTTTGACAGAGAGGCTTGTTACCTGAAGGTATTCCTGAAACATCCATGTCTTCCAACTATGATCATCTTTGGGATAAAACTCGCTATCGGTTGCCATTCTTGTATGCAATTAAATGTCAGCAGTCGCGTTGTGGTACGCTCCAACTGTGGAATTCAGTAGCTAGTCTGATTATGGGTATCGGTGAGCTTGAAAATCACAGCATATACATATCTAAGGCGTCCTGGTAAACTTCTTAGCATGTCTTTGAAGTCGTACTGGGCGATTGCAGCCGTATATGGAAGTGACTAAACTCGCCACCATTCAACCTTGCTGGTAAATTGCACTGGTACAACATTTATATCTTGAAGTACCCGAAACTACAGGGAAGTACAGACATGCCATCAGAAGTTTCCCAAAATTCACCGTCCAAACCAGCCTGCACCGCTCCATCCACAAACACATTCTTATCACGAGCCGACACTGTATTGCAAAGCCAAAGTATCGTCGAATAGAGCGTAATCCATGTGCTCGATAGCCCTGGGCGCTCCCAGCATCCCACTTCTCCCAGATTGGTCCTCGGTTGGACTTACGCTCAGCGCTACAAATACAGATCAATATTGATTTCGGGCGCCACCAGTCCGCTATACTGGTGACAATTTCCACCGACTGGTTTGTTCGTCTAAATATGCCAACCAGCTGGCACGATTAGCTCCACCCCCCCAGAGAGGACGGCATATCTATTCGATATTAATTATTTTCGACATTCCCCGTAAGCGAGTGTGACTACGTGATCGAATAACGCGTTGAAGAGAGAGGGCCGTCCTGTCAGCCATGTGCCCTCTCTGATAGATTGGTGAGCCTATGGCGAACAGCCCGGTTCTGATGCTCCGTAATAATACGCTCGGCGACTTCTTCTAGTGAATAAGAGGCGTAAACAAATTGGTAAGAAGTCGTTTATCGTATCATCTATTCAAAGACTTACATGTCCGCGAAACTCTTCTCCTCCTCTGTGCCCAGCTTGTCCAAATATCTTCTCTTCCATGACGGCTGAGATTTATTTCAAGTGTACACCACCGCACGGCACACCAAAATAGGTATGGTACGGAGTCACCATCGCGCCGGATCTAGAAGAAACACTTGGTAATTGTCGAACACAGCTCATGTGGTGTGTTCTACGTACATGACAAAACCAGCCACCGGCGTCAATTTCGAAATGACGGTGAACCCACGTAGTCAAAATTGGAAGAAATAGTTTAATCCATCGAATAGGAGGTGAGCATCATTGAAGGTTGTACAATTCCGCCGTTAGTGTCGAATAAATAGCCTGAAACATGACCATCAGACGAATTTCTGATGTCTTCTGATCTGATGCCTCTTCCCCAAAACGCAGGACTGCCAAAACAAGATCGAGTCGGAAAACGTGGTTATTCCAAATCAATCGTCTTGGGTCGTACGTGCTTTCCACCATCCTTTCCCGTATGATACGAGAATCTCTTCGTGCTTGGGAATTGGTTTCGTACCACTCCAGACGCTCATTCGGATCTGCCCTGTGGTCGGATGTTTCACTTCTTTGAAGAGAGCATTTGGTCTCTGAGCGATGCCTCTATAGTCGTTGATACATCTGGCCTCGTTTCCCATGAATTCAGCATCGATTCCAATATGGATGTAACCAGGGTCGTCGATACTTGCGATGGATATATTTTCTTGTATGGGGAGCCGAATAAGAGAAAGGTCATAGTCGGACGTCGTTCGTTGTTCGGCGTGTACTTGGCCCAAATAATAAATAATCATCGTGTTTGGTGGAATCTTCTTTGAAGCAAATAGTCCGAGTTGACCGTGTGCCGGGTGCGAAGCCAATTCGATTTTCTGGATGGTCGTTTGGTTTGGAATGTGACTTGATGGAGCGATAGGAATGGAAGATAGTGAGGATATAGAAGTGGAAGAGGAGGATGCAGCGCTGTTACGAAAGAGAGAAACTATACTAGGGGGGATTGAAGAGTGATATACGGGGGAATGGAGATATTGAACGCCTTGGGGCCAGTTTCGAGGTGATTTACTCATGAAATACTACTATTGGTGGTATCAATAAGCTCGAGTAGGATGTCTAGTTGCGTTCGACCACGGCTCCGTGAGTTTGATCAATAGCAGGCGCCTAGCCTGTCACGACAGCTCTATTGGTGTGTCGGAGTAAAGCCGGAGCAAGACCACTAAAGGGAGACACTAAGAGTTGCTTGTGTCTACGTAAGCAAGCGGGCCGAGATGTCCACAATCAGCGGTCGCAGCAGTCGGTTTCAACGAAGGATAAGGCCCTCGCAGTGGCTGCGGCGTCGAGAGCGAATTCTGAACACAATTACGGCTGGGAGGAGTGGTACGATGACGAGGAAACAATGGCGAGATGCAGATGGTGTTGATGCTGCGCAAGGAGGTCGGGTCGAAGAACTAGAAAGTTGCGCAGTAAACTATGTTAGCCCTGGAAAAGAAGCTGACCGTTTACAGTTGTTTACGCTGCGGACTCGGTCAATTCGTATGGTGCGAACTAGACCAGTGGCTGCCATCGAACCGAAAGGGCCACAAGGCCACGTACGGTGAGCAGAGTGTCAAAGGCCACGTAGAGCAAACCCCTGAGAGAAGCCACTGGAAACTCATAGCGGATAATTTCTCATCTATGAAAAGTGATGTCCTTGAATTTTTTTCGATTTTTGTCGCTGTGCGCACAGGCATCCGCAGTTGAGGCTCTTACCGACGAGACGGCACACATAAGCAGCTCGGGCCATACTTGGAGAGAGCGCCTTCCAGGCTTGGATTCCCTCGATCGACTTTGACACGCAGTGGGAGAAATACGCAGCATTAGAATTCGAGCTAGTACAGAATTACATCACAATCAATCTCAAAGCCAAACAAACGGCCCTACAGCAATTCGCCGATTCCCCAGTCATTACTGCGCCCACAGCAGTCAACCCATCTTATTCCCCTATCGTCTTTTATCTTCACAGTTTACTATTGATTCCAAGACCCACCTATAAGTCACACACGCCTGGTTCGTTGCCGCAGAACACATAAGTATCCCGCGTCTCGTCAATCATGCAATCGGCATCCACCAACGGGGACAAGGGTACAAATACTCTCGCTTCTGGTCAACGCGGACTCCCGACGGACCCACTCCAGTCTCAGCTCGACTTCTTTGCCACTGCATTAACCGATCACCATCAGCAGCAGCAGCAACAGCCACCGCGTACCAACAACAATAACGGCAGCGGCAACAACAACTCCAACAATAACAACAGCGGTCTCGACTGGTTAAACTCCAACGACTCACTTTCATTATCCCATCCATCTGATCTTCTCGTCGATTCCTCAGCTCCACTCAACGTTCCAGAGCCAGACCAGTTTGACGACGACTTAGAACGCGTCTTAGCCGGCATCGAACCGAGTCAACTCAACTATATCAACACTTATCAGCCCACACTCGAGGAACAGTTTCTCCTCGGAGGCGGAGGATCAGCAGCCCACGACAACACCGCCAATAGCCAAGGTGCGGGAGGGATCTTGGGTACTGCTGCTCAGTTAGGTTCAAACTCAAACGCATTTAATACCAACGCTACTGCATTCGGTACCAACGCCTTTGGCACCTCAGGAGCTTTCGGTCCTCTATTTGGATACGGTAGCTTTACTCACTACGGAGGATACGGAGGTCCAGGTTCTGTCGTAACAGTCTCTAGTGAAAGTGCATACGGAGGTGGCATTGCCGACGACGCTCAAAGCGAATCATATTACAACCCTTATAGCCCCCAAGGAAGTTTGGTCAACGCCGCCAACCCGAGCCATTTTAATTCGAATCTCTTCCAGGCTCTAGAAAACTTTTCAAACGAGTTGGCTGCGTTCGGACTGTCGGATACCAATATCAATCCGAACACCGCCATAACCAATAATAATAATACAGGAGGAAGCATCTCCGGACTAGAAGGAATCGTACCGTCCCAGACTCGATTGTCTATCAGTGGTGCTTCGAATACTGGTAGTCTAGCAGCAGCGGCAGCAGCAGCCAACCCCAATCCTACAACAATCCAACCACCCTTACTCTCACTCGATCTCCTCATGCCTTCCTCTACTGCATCCGGTCATTCTTTTACATCGAGCTTCGACGACACAATGAGCAACAACAATCAACGCCATGATGGTGCAAATACCGATGATGCCGCCGAACTTGAGCGAGAGTTTGGAACATCGACTGGTTTGGTTATCAATGGATTCGTGCCAGTTCCACCACAATCTGCCGTTGACCCCCGAAAGAAGTATCAATGTCCCAGTTGTCCGCGAGGTGAGTGTTCGATTGTTGGTATTCAAACAAAACAGCTCCTGATTCGTTTCATGTTTCACAGCTTTTGCGCGCGCCTTCAACCTTAAAACCCATATGGCGACGCATGACCCTAACAGACTCAAGCCCCATATCTGCCATCATCCAAACTGCGGTCGATCTTTCTCCCGTAAACACGACCTTGGAAGACATCTGGTCTCGATCCATAAGGACGAGAGTGGATTGAAACTAACAAGGGCCGACGGAGAGGATGATGGCCATGCCGTCGGGGGAAGTGGTGGCAGAAGTAGTGGTGGTATACGAAGTGGTTCATCTACCTACGGTGTGCCGGGACATCCTTCCCCACACGTAAGTACGAATGCTGGACGGATACACCATGTCGGGAAGCCCTCTATTGGAAATACTGAAGGAAAGAAGTCGA
>WSTS01000092.1:0-35016 GCA_019627755.1 Serendipita sp. 411
GCCCCTTTCTCTGGTCAGAGACAAGATGTGAGTTAGCTCCTTAGTCGATCGAAGCACAGTTTTGAATAACCAGTTGATCCAATCCATACAGTACGATCGTCCTTACCATCATCTATGAAATCCTGCTCATAGGATTCTGGTTTATTGACCATGGAAATGCCCTACGATGGTACTGTCTCTTCTTGGGACTTTTAACGTACGTCCGGGAATCGGCCTTCTCCTGAAGAGTAGCTCATTCGTCTCTAATAGCGTGTTGTACCCATTCTGTGTGTCACTTTCAACCAATGCCCTTTATTCCGTCTCATGTGTCACATCCAGGGGATTTGATCGATGAACGTTTCAAGAAGAAGCAAAACAGCAGCGATATCACCCAGTATTCGCTTATGTTCCCAAGCATCCCCCGTCCAGGTAAGTTGGTTTGACAAGATTCTGCTATCTGTGAATGCCAGTATTGCTGACCTGACTCGCACAGTATGGACAGTATTCTGGTCACTACTGACTACCGCAGCGTTACTCGGCTTCTCAGCACTGGGATACGTGAAGTTCGATGTAAGTGTTGTCTTTGGCGTCCTGGTGAATATCTGTGATCATTCTGCTCATCATCCTTTGCCCGAAATAGCTGAACTCTGATGAAATGTACGCCCAAGCACGTAAGTCACTCTCACTCAACCTTGGTTGCGTCGTATTGACGTATCCACTGTAGATACGTTCCTACCGACATAAAAATATATCATAGCACGTGTATACACTGGAGGCATTTTCGTTTATCTTATTCATGTTTGCGGCACCCTCAACTTGAGAGATAAGAATGGGGATTGTCAACATTCCACAACCATTGGAGAGCTGAAGGAAAATAGGGAATACATGTACAAACCCTCTAAAGAAAACTCACAAATACCCTCATCGAGGACGAAAGCTCGGAGAGAATGTTTTCAGGTGTACCGAAGAAATAAGAGGTCGCACGTTTCCTTTTGAAGATGGTTGAAAGAGATTGTGTAGTACGCTTTGCAAGGTGAGGACATGACGCTTGGTATAGATACGGGATAGTCATTATCGTGAGTTCATGAGACCTAGAGTAGATTTCAATACTACTGTTGCTTCCTTACTGCTTTACGGATTAAACCTGCTAGCAGAAGGGTTCCCAAAGCTGCCGCTCCCCCTGCAATCGCCATTCCAATGTAACCCTCTATGAAAACGAGCTTGTTAGAGAGGAACTAGATGCCGGAGTATTTGCTTACCTCGGGCGACACTGCTGTCAATGAGAGTTTCTAAACTCTGCGCTTGCATATTTGTGGGTTCCTTTTCTATTAGGAGAGCTGTTGGGGATCCAAGAAGTCAGCGAATGACAGTAGCCCTCTCAGGAAATATGGGACTCCCTCGTGACATAATTAATTTGAACAGACGTACCATTGAATTTCTTTGCATCTTCATAGTTACCCATCTTGTAGTGACCCAGCGCCAAGTAGTAGAGACATTCGCGTCTCCTCTTCGGCTCGGATTTGTATATTTCTGTCATAGGAAATAAAAACAGGCAAATAGGTTGGAAACGTTTAGCGAGACCGTTGATTAATGCGAATGAGCTGGAAATCACACCTTGCAGTAACCGCACCCCGAGCACCTGTTGTTCTCGCTGCGGACTCTTTACCAGCCCCCAAGCATAGTTGAACTTTGTCTGAGTCGTAACGTGGCCCTCTTCTTCTTCTTTCTGAAACTGTCTCCTCAAGACCTAGATGGACAACACACAGATGAACGTCAGAGGCAACCCATGACCTGCCACTTGATTGGGGATAGGCGTTATCAGTGTTAGACATGTTTTGCTAACCTCAATTTCGTCGTAGGATAATGATAATTCTGCATCTGCAGCGTATGGGACCTCTGTTGACATTTTTGAATAACTCGTGAGGGATGGAAGGGGAGCAAGTTGTGTGCCGGTTCGCCGCGTCCTACTTGTCACGTCTAGAGGCCACGACATTCTGGAATGTACACTTCAACAAAGCATCAATTATTTGCAATGAACGCATAGGAACAACTCATGTTACTGAATAGAAACTCCTCATCCTATCGGAATGGTAGGGAAGAAGCCTAACGCATACGGGTTACGACGACAAAGACTGCATTTCAATGCTCTGGCTTCATTTCTTTGATGCAAGCCAACCGTCGACTTCAAATGATCCAAGACATAGTTCGCAACACTCCTTTAGGGTAGGGGTTCGAAAGCTAATTCAAAAACATCCGAGATTCCAACTAGTATCAAATTAGCTGAACGGTATCTGATTATGAACGTCGTCTCCTTTTCTGGAAAGGTCACTTGGCACTCGGTGATTTCGAGGCAAATCCTAGCAGGTGTCGACCTTGATTACATCTTGGAACCTACCTCAATAGTAGTCCAGAGAAGGAACAATCATCAGTGTATCTAAATGTCTCAACCGGTTTTCAATCTGCGCTGGGGAGTCCTGGGGGCTGGTCATATATCCGGTGTCTTCGTGAAGGACATCATCCTTGATCCCAAGACGTGAGCCGCCTTCCCATCTATATTGATGGTGCGAATGGTATGACTAATATAATAACAGCCGCGGGTTAACTGATGTCACTCATGAGTTTGTGGCGGTGGGATCCAGAGACGCGACGAAGGCCCAAGAATGGATCACAAGGATCACTGGAAAGGAGGACCATCCGGCCAAGGCATATGGGAGCTATGAAGAAGTTGTGAAAGACCCGGTATGGAGAAGCCCTCGAGAATCAAAGCTCCTAACTAACCGACTGCCAACAGAACGTCCAGGCCGTCTACATCGGCAAGTCTAATCAGTAATCTTTGCATTGATTTCTTAACCTATAGCTATTAGGAGTCCCACATTCTGGTCACTATGATCTGGCTATACTTGCTCTGAATAATGGCAAGCATGTCCTCCTTGAGAAGCCGTTTACGGTCAATGCAAAGGAGGCAAAGGCTTTGATAGATCTTTCCAGGGAGAAAAGTCTCTTCATTATGGAGGCAATGTGGACTCGTTTCTTGCCAGTCGCTCAGTATATCTCAGACTTAGTGAGAGGAGAAGAATTAGGCGAGGTTCGCATCTTGTAGGTTATATTCCTACTGATTTGTCTTTACACTTACCTTGCTATGGTTTAGACACGCGGACCTGAGTGGAGATTGCAAGATTGATGGTGAGTTCTCTTTCCATAAGTGATCCCTCAGAGAAGTGACAGTATTCTAGAACTATCGCTGGATCATCGCCTCATTGATCCAAAGCTGGCAGGAGGTGCTCTTCTCGATCTAGGACCATATCCCCTGGTCTGGGCCATTATTGCAATGTACGAAAACCCGGCATATGACAAGAAACAGCCTCCTTCAATATCTTCTTCTATGCTCAAAGTACCTCGCACTGGCGTCGACGCGCACTCGACGTTCACATTGACATTTGATGGCCTTTACTCTCAGGCTGTCCTCACCTGCGGACTCACGGTTTCTACTCCTAACCCTGCGTTGGTCATTAGGTTGAAGAAAGGAAACATTATTGTCGATGCACCGATTTATCGACCTGACAGAGTCACTGTTCAATGGTTAGCGGAACCCGGAAGCAATGTCGTAGCGAGAGAGGAGGTGAAAAACTTCACTAATGGCTCCGGAGACAACATTCCAGGGGGTGGTTGGCACTGGCAAGCCGACGAAGTTGCTCGTTGTATCAGAGAAGGCAAACTCGAGAGCGCTACTTGGAGTTGGGACAAGACGCTATTTGAAATGGAGGTGTTTGATAAGGTAATTTTGTCGTTAGCTATGATCAAAGAGGTATTCACATCGCTTGGATAGGTACGCCAACAATGTGGTCTTTTATTCCCGGATGGTGTAGAAAAGGTAGTCTAACGGGAAGTACATTAAAGACGAATATAAGACTACAGTGCTCTTCACAGAGCGTTTTGTGATGGCCAAAATTCCACTGAATAATTGATTGTGTCCTACCATCAGCTCCAACGGTAAGTGGTACGGACTTAAATATCATCACTTCCTGTGAGATAATAAGGAGAACCAATCCGGGTCATTTCAATTTCAAGATATTTCAGTCCCAGATCAGGGAGTTATTAGAGTCAACTTTTGCCCGCATTCCTAGATAGCTCATGAGTAAACTCGCCAGGAACTGTTGTTGGACATACCGCCACTCAAACCCTTTCCCTTGAACTGTTCATCGATCTTTGCTTTCTCTAGCTCCCGGGCATGTTTCGCATACCTCGCCTGGCGGTCCTTCTCTGCCGCCTCTTTTGCTTCCTTTTCAGCCTGCTTCTTTTTAGAATTCTTCTTCGCATTCTTGCCCTTCCCTGAGATGCTGGCGGTCGCAAGAGTTGAAGGTGCAGTATCCGACGCATAAGTCGACGGAGTATGTGTTCCACCTGAATGATAACCAGGAAATGAGTGCCACGAAGGAGTAAACTTGAAGGAGGAACAAACGTTTTTTATGCCCGACAAGATTCCAAGTTGAATCCTCTTCATCTGCCTCAACACCTGATCCTTTCAGGTCCTCCGATTCATCGTAGGTGTCGTAGTTTGGTCCTCGGAAGGATTTATTTTGGCTATCGGTTGTAGATGAACCTGGAACCCTAAGGACATGGGCAACTCCCGGTTTCGGGCCATCGATCATACTTTTACAATCGCACATGAGCAATCATCGGTCGCATCAGAAAGAAAACACACACTCGTCAACGGCAGTCTTTTGAGGTTTTGGTAAAAGTTTCTCCACGGACGTCAGAGTATCCTCTTTTCTGGATGCCACTGATCCTTCCTCCTCTGTCACGCTCGTGGTTACGCCTGTGTCACTAGCACTCTCTAGCGTACTAGCATTTCTCTTTCTCGTGTAAGCAACATTTGTCCATTCACTTTCAGAACCGGCGCTGATATCGTGTGGTAGGTGTGATGACGATGTGCTGGCCTTCGCCGGCAAAGGGATCGGAGGGGCGAGCATCATACTCCCCTGAGGAGTTTCTGACTTCTGCTTATCGCCCTGTGCCTTCTTCGACTTCTTTTTCTTCTTGCCAGTCGACTGTACCGACTCCACCTCACTCAAAACGGGGGCAAGCCCTCCGGGAATGGTATGTGAAACCTTCTGTACAACCACTCTAGGTGCTTGGGTTGACTTTGCATCTGAAAGTCCTGTATCCAATGCTGAATCGTCTGCGGGTATCAGCGTTGGCACATCTCCCATCTTTCTCTTCTTTCCCTTCTTTGTGCTCGCCTTTCCACTGCTACTTCCTGATGGTTTCGCACTTGTTGAGCCATTGTTCCCGTCGCCTTCAGCCGGTCTGCCAGACCAGCTGAAGTAGACCATCGTGGCCAACGCAGTTCCGAGGGCAGCAAGCACGGTGAGCTCCGAGCCTTCCATTATTCTAGATATATTCGATACGATGTGTTTTGAGTCAGGATGCAGAGGAGCCTTGAGATTGAGGCGAGACGGTGAGGTACAAGAAGGTCGTTGGACACCAAACGTGGATAAAGGTGCTTCCTCCCAGACTCGTTTCATATAACCTCCTCAACACCCAGAGAGAGAACGTGATTATATCTTATTATTATTCTTAACTGGTAAGCGTTCATTCATCTCGTTTATGACGCAGGACTGACCTCTAGAACAGAATCGTCTTGCATACTTTGGCTGTGAGTCGTCAGGAATGCCTAGGAGAGGGAATATAACTGGACCGAACACAGAAATCTTACGACGCAACTATATTCAATCCATGGTATCATGCAGATAGCATTTCTCCGACATCGAAAAAAAAATCTTTGGAATGACCTCCTCTCGGCAAGCAGGCGAGTTCATACACGTACAAGCACGCAAGATGATCTCAGGCATTTGATGTTACGCTGCGCCCAGCCAGTGGCAGTAGTCACAACTCGTATAGAAGGCAAGGCGTCGGAACCCTTCCAAGGGGAGAATTTTCATGGGGCAACCATATCATCGTTCTCAAGCATCGCAATGTATCCATATCCGACCGTTTCCTTCTCGCTTCAGCTACCTTCCCGGTTGGCATCCACATTGAGGGCAGCTATGCCTTCCCCTGTGGAACACGATTGCGGTTCAGTACGACCGCATCTTGTGATAAACCTCCTTTCTTCGAAGCAAGAGAGCCTAGCTCGTCGCTTCTCCAGACCAGATATATATCCTCACCCATTCAAAGGGTTGGAAGAAACTCAGGTCCTAATGACGAGCGAAGGTCAACCATACCTCCGCGATAACCTGGGGAGTATGTCGTGCTCCATATTGAAATCCATTCCGCTAACCCTGGGTCATTCTCTCGGCGTATTGGATGGAGATGAAGGTCAAGTGCACTCCCTTCGTGGATCAGAGCTTTTTATCGCCCGTGTTAATCGAATAGAGTACACGGGTGAAGGCATCAGTCATAGTCCTTTAATCTACCACGAGCGAACTTTCAAGAGTGTCAAATAGAAGAAATGTGCCTTTATCCAAAGCTTGTAGTTTCAGACATACGTGACACAGGCGTTAACACTAATAGATTTGGAGATACATTGACATTGAAAAAGTGAACGAGGTTGCTACATTATCGTGGAGAAGTTCCTCTGGAAGGAGAGAGTTATGATTGCGATTTCTTTGAGTGTTTCGGCTTGATATTCATAAAGCCAAATAGATCTTCTAAGTTGACCCATCGCCGTCCGCATTCGTTGAGATATTTCTCCACGGTACGGCTCAGAGTTTCCAACAGTTTGGAATTCTGAGCAACCAATGCAGATACATGTTCTAAAGAATTTAGTTTAGCCGTATGATAACCTACAGCTCATAAGCCGTGGGCTTACCTTGCCGGGATGAACCCTTTGCACGACTCAGGGTCTTCTGGGCGTCGAATAAAGAAGAGAAATAAAGAAGTTGGGTATAGAGTTCATTGTCGTCATACTTTGACCTGTGTAAGCGGGATATGCACCCCATTCTATCGAGCTGGGCTAACCTCGAAGTTCATTGCGCCTTTACAGCCAGGGCTTAAGCAACGTTTCCCATACATCCTCATTGACCGCGTACGTCTCCGGCAGACTGCGTCATCGCATACCATCCAGCCTTCATAATAACGGTCTATAAAGGCACGAATTTGAACACCCAGTTGTGTTTGCAGAGATTGCGGGGTGACTGGAGCACCGCAGCTGATGGTACTGCAAACAACCCCGGTTGCCGTAACGAGTTCATTCTAGAAGGCTATAAGTAAAGTGAAAAACGTAATTTCACGACTCGCCTGTTCATCGTTTGGCGGATACCAAATTTTGGCAGAGTGACACTTCCGACAGGCAACGATGAACGGACTACATTGACGGAATCGCTCTGCATCGGACTTTTGAGAATTCAACGTCACAAATAGCCTCTCTTCTCCCCCGCCTGCATTGTGAGACTGGTAACGGGATGGATCCAGCCCTAGGCATTCAGCAAGTCTCGTCTTGTCTGTCCCCTCGATTGGTTCACAAAGACGTTCGATAGGGGGCAATAGTTGTTGACCAAGATAGTGCTCATAGTCTGCAGGATGTCAGGGTTTTATGAGGAATGGATAAAGGTCTTACCAATCTTTAATTTCCCTCCACTTCTCCGTATTTCCTCTGGGTGATATGCTCTATCAGCTTGGGCTACTTTGCTGCTGGTTCCATCTTCTCCCAAGCAAAAGATATATGGAATCACGTCTCCAGATTTCGCGCTCTGGCCCTTCGATTTCATTCGTAACGCGACCTGGACATGTGGTTGCGATTTTGCATCGGAGTATTCGCTTGGATTTTTACTCAGCCGCTGTAAAATCCATGAATAGAGGTCCTGATATACCAAAAAGAAAAAAAGAAAAAGCCTTACCTTATAAATGATGAAGTCATCTAGATCAATGGTCCCATTCCGCACATTCTGACCAATATTTCCGAGATAATCGTGAATCCTCTCAATGACTACTTCGGTTTCTTCGCCGGATAAGATATGCCCAAGCACCTCCCTATCGAATATTTAGATCCAGACAGAACGTTCCTATCCAGGCATACCTCGAAGCATTTTTAGATAGCGCCGAATACTCTCGCCGTTTCATGTCCAATCCTTTGACTTCTATCGTCGGCATATTGTTTTCAATCTTGACTGCGGCATATTTCTTCTTCTGAAGTAGCAACAAACGTTGAAAAACCCCGTCGAGATCAATTTCGAGGAGTTTGTAGCGTTCATTTACTGCTTTTTTGAACTGATGCGCCACGCTGAGGGCTTTTTCGAGCTCTTGATGGTTTGAATTGACGAAGACAGAGTCAGTATCGCCGTACACAACCTATGTGGATCCTTAATTTGAGAAATGTTCAAAGGAATGATCAATCCTCACATCTAATCCCATCGATTCGGCGAGTTCTCTGGTATGTGTCAGAATCTCTCGACCTTTGAATGTCGTGAGCGCAGCCAGTGGCTTCGCATAGAAGCGAGAGTATTCGAATCCGAGGCACCCATACATGCTGTTCGCCGTGAGTTTCAAAGCCTGTTGCTTGATATCCCACTGTATCCCGAAGCAGTGAGATCAGAGTGTCTGAGTGTGGTGAACCCCCTTACTTGCTTGTAGTCAGATTCTGAAGCTCCTTGCCCTTTCATCAGCGCTTTCACACGTCGGCGACGATTGACGAGTTCAGCAATAAGACGCGGTAACACTCCTTGAGGCAGTTCGCTTGATGGAATCTCTGGGATCTGATCCTCTGCTTCCTGTGATTGTAAATCAGCCTCTAATCCCGCAGAAAGTAAGTGAGTTTACTTCGGTGTTGCCCCTTTCAACTGTGGTGAAGTCGATGTTGTACTCTTGAATGATACTAGGGTAGAGCGAGTTAAAGTCCATCACAAGTATGATCTTGTCCCAAAGACCGCGTTTGGGATCAAATACGAGGCCTCCTTTGTACTTGTCTCGCTTGCTCTTGGTTGTGGTCGCTGCTCCATCTCCTTCCTCTGCTTCTACCTTTGCAGCTGCGGCTGCTTTCTTCCCCCAAAGCTTATCAGGACAAATGTAGTCCAACGCATGGAATTCGTGTAGTAAGATGTATTCATTCCTCTCAGCTCGTCCCCCGTTAAGTGTCTTATTCCTATAGGGAAGTCAGTAACAAGGGAAAATACATGGTTTTAGGGCAGACCATGAGTTCCCGGCAAGGTTAGTCAGCTGTCTCGTAAGTGGGAGGATTTTGACGTTCCATGCAATAGCCATCTGCAGAAAGGCATCGAGTTCGCAATGCTGAATAAACTCCAGCAATCGTTGGGGTGTTGATGTCTCTGGGTCAAAATATAGAGCCGTGTCGTCGAGATCAATCTCTTGACGTTGTATTTTGAGCTGAGATGCAACCATCTCGGTCAATGACCAAGTAGTCGACGCAATCATACCCTATTCAGCAGGTGGTAAGAGTTCGTCGTCCTGGCTTGAATGAAGGACAGACCTTGGCACCATCACTGGCAAGGTCACATAGAAGACGACCATTCAAGAATCGCAAATTAGTCCCTTGTCTACCGATTGAAGGCCACCCTTTCCTTTTGAAGCGAGATATTCTAGACCAGTGATCCACCTTGAGTTCTTTCATACGATACAAGAGGACGTCAAGCGAGACACCCAAGAAATCATGGCCAATAATTACATCGGGATCGTATTTTTGCATCAAAACTGGTTAAAATTTGAGCAAAATCGAGTTGGAACAGTGAATTCATACCAAGGAAATTGTTCAGGAGAGCCCTTTCGTTTCCTAACGCGTGCATTTTTGATTGTCGGGATTGAGCGGCACTAGCTTCGAAATTGTTCGGGTATTTTTCAAGAGGACGAACAAAGGTGACAGCCGTGCTGGGTTCCTTTTCAAGTGGTACTGTCCCCTCGATATTATCTGAAGAATTTAGTATCGTGGAATCCTCAGCCATCAAGATCACTCACTTCCTTCCCAGACTCGAGCAGAAATACAGACAATCTCGCGCTTATTGTCCTTGTGATTGACTACTGTACGCGATGATAGGCTCATGATTGTTAAAGGTGGCATGTCCTTGAGTATTTGATCGGATAACGGAGAGACGAGGTCAGGGTTGGACACTGTTGCCTCTATCTTGCACCAGGATACCTACTAACTGTGAGAGGATGCCTACCCACACAGCTGCATTTCTCACCCCCTTGTTCTCAACGTGAGGATCTTTGATTTCCAGCCAGCAAGGACCCATGATTTGGCGGTTTAAAACCAACAGTTCAAACGCGCTTGTGTTGGTCCCAAATATCCTGGAGAAATTGGGACTACTAAGATTGCTAGGCAATGCAGGCTCTTCAAGAATCACCTTCAGTCTCGTCTTCATGTTCATCGATTATTCGTACCTGAGAAAGGATAGACCACTTGCATCCAAAGGGTCTCCTGAGTGGGTACTCCTGGTTCTCCAAATGCATATTTCCTTTTGACCCATCGCATACCACAAGATTTGATACCGTAATTCCTCCTGGCAGCTTCGAAATCATTTCGGATGTCAGACTTCTCGGGCTGTATATCCGTCTCGTAGCCATCTTCCATTCGACGTTCACGAGGCAATACGAACAGATTACGCTCCATACCCTCTACGACGACACATGCACTGACGAAGTGACGGGTCGCCTTATCGACGACCTTTCCGACGAGATAAACCTTGCCCTCCACTTCTAGATAGTCGAGCCAGAACATCCGTATACTACCGTCTTCTTCCGTGGCTTGCACCTTTGATGACACCAAATTCGAGGCATTACCGCCTATGGAATCACCTGTGTTGACGGGAAGCGAGGCATGAACAGAAAGCCAAGACGGTTTCTCTTCATCCTCGGTCTTCTTGACCTTCACGTCGTTTATGAATTCCGATTTGACCCCATTAGCTTTAGGCTTTAGTCTATCAAGCTTGACAGGTGATTCCTCCTTCTTGATAGGCATCTCCCAATCGATATCTGGTTCGATTGGAGCATACTCTTGTTCGAATTCATCGTAGGCATCATCCATTTGAAGTTGACTAAACCCCGTGGCTGCGTTTAGGACATGTACACTCTCACCGTTTTCGGTTTTGAATCGCTTCGCAGGCGTGACGAATGCCTCGTCCTCACTTGATAGTGCCTCGCGACGCCTTGAGAATTTTGAGGCTTCAGGATAGTCATCTGGACCATCAGAGGATGCTCCTTGACTGTCTCGGTAGGACGCATAATCTGTATGGCGATGTTTCGGGGAACCTTTACGCTTCCGTGGATTTGGAGCAGCGACCATTCCCTCAAGGAGGTTATCTAGGAACTGGTCATCCATAGCTTCCGATTTTACTGCCCGATACGCTGACATGGGTGCAGGTTCTGGAATAGGTGGTTTCGGCTTGGCCTTTGTGGATTTGGATGCTGCCTTGTTCTTTCCTGAAGGATGATTAGTACACTTGGCACACCGCCAAACCAACTAGCATACTTTGCGGCCTTTTCTCGTCCTCGGAATCTTCCATGGCGTCTCCAAAGTCGTCCATTCCGTTGTCGGCATATCCATCGACACCATCATCCTCAACGAAGTCATCCTGCTGGAGACGACTTCGTACAATCTCGTGGAATTCGTCTTCAGATACTTCATCGTATACAGCCGAACTTCCTGTTTGCTAATTGGGAAAGCCATTCAACCAAGTGTTGCTCAGGACGGAACTGTGGAGCGCACCTTCCATTGTTTTGCGCGACTCTGACCTTTCCTTGCTTGTCGGAGATTCTCCAGAGCTTGCGCTTTGGCGGTTTTGCTCATTGTGGTAGGAGTCAGGCTGATTACAACTCCGACATCGCGCCTTGTACGCTACTCTCGCCACAGCGCTTAGCCATGAGCGATAGCACAGAAAACAAGGGAAATAATGACCCAGGAACCTCAAAGGAGGTCGACGAGGTCTATACGCTCCCCAAAAAGCAAGTACTCATCATTCTCGTTGGCTTAATCGGGTCTGGAAAGGTATGTACGGAGTAAATCTTCGTTCGATTAGCTAAATTTCCTCCAGTCTACATTTTCAAAGGCTGTGCAATCGAATTTTCCTCAGCAGTTCAGGCGATGTAATCAAGACGAGCTGGGGACGAGGAAGAAGGTCGAAAAGCTAGTTATCCAGTCCCTTTCTGCAGGTCTTTCGGTCATCGTTGACCGTACAAATATCGACCAAAGGTAAGCTGACCCTTCGCTGGTAGAGGCGGCAGCCCCCCATCACCGGTGGCCAACCACGTGGTGGCGTTGTGCATTCCTGGAAGCCAAAGGCACCATTAAGTTTTCGCGTAGGCAGAGGAAGACCTGGATCGATATCGGGAGACAATTTGCGCATGTAGACGTGTGGGTCATTACCAGTGAGTCTCGCCCAATGATAAAGACCACTTTTTGACCGTCCCCAACCCTCCCGTACATACAGTGGATACACCATACGAGGCTAGCCTGGTTATTTTATAATATATCACCTTACTGAACCAAATGACTAGGTTTGTGCGGCTAGATTGAGGACACGGGAGAACCATCCGACCATCAAGTCCTGGGCTTTGGCGCAAACTGGTACGAGCCACTGACCAGATCGGACCCCAATCTCACGATCTGGTCTAGTTTTGAAGAGATTTTCTGGCGAGTTTGAAGCGCCTTCTCTCATGGAGGATTTTGATCGCATGTATGAATTGTCCCCACATCCTACCGGGGCCTGGACTCGCCAAGAGATAGAAAAGGTATGAACCTCTGGCTAAAGTCTGCGGTTTCAGCCTAAAACCTTACAGGTGCTGTATGAAGTCGATCGATCGCCCTCGACGAGACTCGACGGTTAGTATCCACCCATGTGATTGTTGGATCCGACGGGATTGACATTGAGCAAGCTCAGAATAGCAACTTTCTATCAGATTTAGCCTTATACGTAGGCTTACCGCTCGCGGCAGGCGCAGGCGCAGTCGCCTCTGCACATTATTTTCTCAGAAAACCATAACTCAACATGATAGCTTATAGAATCGTTCAGAAGCGAATAATTTAGGCTACATTAATCATTCTAGACGATCACGATACGGAATCGACGCGACGACACAGAGAAATCATGACGAAAACGCGAGGACACGATGCGCGCGATAGTGCGTGGAAGCGGGGGAATGCCTATGGGCCTTCTTGAACGTCTCCCTCGGCATCTGGAGAGCCCTGATGTTGGTCTGGGCTTCCAGAGGCTCTGCCTTCTGCTTGACCCTCTCTTTCTCGCTGTTCGGCCTTTCTCTTCTGTTGGGATTGCACGCACGCACGTTAGCATGGCTGTCGCACGTCTGCATTGAACGACTTACGAGCTTCAGATAAACCAGTCCGCACGCATTGCAGACTGTGGCAGCCCCTGCTTAGCGTCAGTAGAGTGCAATATGACGTGGCCAGGATTTAGCATACCCGTCGGCCCTCGTCGCCATTCTGGAGTTTGGGTCGTATTACAGCCGGGAATCGCGCATTGGCGCACCTCTCCTGTCGTTCCCGAGTTCGGCGGCAGATATTGATTTCGCTGATCCGGAATTCAGGGGTCAATTAATCACCACGAGCCGTCCATCCGGCATCGTGCGCCAAATTAATGACTTACGACAATATTTCCTTGCGAGTCCATCGTTTGCTGAACGGATGGATGAGATGAAGCCGACGGGCCCGCCCGGTGGCTAGATGTAGATGGCTCTGATGACGGAGGATATGTGTCAGAAGCTCTGTGCGGGTCCATTTGGGCTAAGCCTTCTCGGGCTTTCTCTTGCATTTCAGCGAAGATTGCCTCAAGGGCACGATCTGTATCCGCTGTGTTCTGGGCACCCTGGTTTTGGAGACTCATCGCCTGCACAGTCATCTGGTTGATGCTGGCGAAGATGTTCTGCACCTATTAAAATGTTTGTCAGCTGCACGCTCACTGGTATGACCTCAAAGCATACCATCTCCCAGTCGGTCACTGGAGGTGACCCTTTATCCATGGGGGACAAGAGGGGATTCGTCCTGAAAGGCAGATGATCGTCAACCAACTTAGCTCAGTTTGAGCTTTTATACCATGCGTTCCGGCACCGGTCGTTTCTAGCGGCCGGATAACAGCGAACGCGACTCACCAATCTGTGTTGTCAAACGAGTGTCGATTGGACCTCTGCCCGGAGGCGAACTTGAGAGAGGTGCCCTCCGGTTCGTGACGACGGTCTGGGTGGGAACTGGTTTGCTAGAAATCGCATTTGAGGTGAGGCATTGTTTCTTAACTACACTGGCTTTACTCCACAGGTGCTAACACACATACTCAACGACAAAGCCACAATGCAATCGTAGGCCGGGCGGAAGTGTTATGATGGCGGACAATCGTGACACACTCCTCTCTGCGCCCCAGAGTTTGGAGACGCTGTCCTATCGCTGCGTATGAAATGCCCTGTTGGACTAGAACTCTCTACAGAATGTCAGCTATAGGCGCGCGAGAATCCTGAAGCCGTATATAGGACTGAAACGACGTTGTACGATAGACAGACCGCTCTTTGAGTGCGATATTTTACCTTTCGGCAAATTGTGATGTCAAGGAGTGGATCAAAGTTTGCTTCGCCACCACCACCACCAGCCAGGGTGAGCCACTTGGCGAAATGACCGAGATGTACATGAAATCGCACCTTCTTCAAGAGAGAAGCCACCTCGAGGTGAGGTTTTCGCTCAGGGCTGAGATATGATTCCGATGCTTGTAAGCAATCGGCTCACGGTGAATTCCACAACCGACTGTCAAAGCTGATTTCTACGCTAAGAATTGTCTAAGATACCAATGCGAGTAGATCTAGATTGACTGAGGCCTACAGCGCGCACGAGGTGGGCGTGCTGGAGGTTGGCCGGCTCAATGACTAAATGGACCTCATTCAACACTCAAAAATCGTTTTGAATCAGATCTAAAGTGCTCGATTAGTGTTTATTGCTGGATGCTGCATGGCAAAGTCGCAAATCCCGCCCAGATACAGAATGTACTCGACGAGCTATTGCACAGGAATACCGAGCAGCTGGGAGCTGCTGAGCCCAAGTGCATTGAGGAACAGATCTACGTTTCGGATCTTGCGCGCTTTTGCCTTCCCTTCTTCCATTTGCTGAGCCATCCCCAACGTCCCCATCACCTTCGCCCTTAGTTGGGTAACGAGTCTCGAGTGCTGTTCCAACGTGCCCTCTAGCGCAAACCCAGCCAGGAAACGCCACACATGCAGGTCATAGCCATCTGTGACCAGGCTGACCTGTAGGGCCTCTATCGAATCGGGCGGAAAGCCCGAAAGCACCCTGGTCGACGGAAACATGATGTTCCACAACGGCAGCAAATGCTCAAACAGTCGATCGTACAAGTTTGTCCTGTACAAGAGGTCAGAAACTACCCGATTCATCGGAGTGGCGGACACCCACCACCGCGCCACATCCTCTGGAGGCGTCATTAGCATCTCTCCTTCTGGCCCTTGAATACCATGCTTCAGTAGAGAAGCTTCTGCAAAGAAGTGCTCCAACAACGTTAAACCGGGCTTGATGAAAGTAAGCTTATGCCTCGTGTTAAACCTGATGGACGCACTCTCGTGGTCACGACTCGTGCAAAAGTGGCAATGTTCTCAATCATCATTTCGATCAGGGCGTTGTACGTCTTCAGCGTCCTGCTCATGGGCGAGAGTTGCAGCCCTTGATTGATGACGAATTCTTGGAAAGCGTGGGCTTGTCGTTCCACCATACGCTTTTCTCGTGAATCCTCTATGGAGTCTAGAATAGCGGCATTTCGGATCACATCTACTTGCTCGATTCGATTGACGATTACAGAGAGCGTCATTAGTTTTTGGTCGTCTGCGAGGTCGCGACCCAGTCGTCCAACGAAACGTTTCCCCTTCAAGGGCGTGATCAATGCAATGAAGGGATGCGGGTTTCTGAGAAAAATGATAAGCATTCTTTTCGTTGTGATACTCTCTTCTTACGTTTCGTAGAGAGGACCAGACACTCGCAAACCCTTCCAGATAGTATCTAAGATGTCATTCACTGCTGTCTTCCAAGCTTCTACTGCTTCTTCGTCTTCGATTGGTGGCCGATTCCGGCGAAGTTGCTCAATCTCAAGGATATTGGTGAATAAACGCTCGATCAGAAGTAGAGCCTCGGAGTGGGTAAAAGGGGGCGGAAGTTCCTGTAATTCAGATCTAAGTTTCAATCCCTGTGTATATAGAGTCTCTTACTTTACCGTGATCTGCAGCTTTTACCTCGTGTTCCTTCACTGGATGGGCCTTTTGAGACTCGGGAGATGCCGTAGCCAGTTGGAGGAGCTGTCGAGGTGCAGCCTTATAACTTCGTCCAGAGGTCTTACCCAGAACGTTTTGCAGGGGACCATGCGTGGCTTGCCCGAGCATCAGAATATGCCAATGAAACACAATGGAGCATACCGTTATTGTCCCTAGACTGCTCCCTGTTTTTCATGTTGCTGACCATTCGTTCGACTTGTGCTTGCAGTCTTTGAATAGCATTCTCCCGACGAGGACCTCTTCCCCCACCATTGCCACCTCGGTTAGAGGGTCCCTGTCTAATGACCTCGTTCTCGGACGCAATCCTCTGCTGACGTATCGAAGCATAAACTTGGGCGTAGAAGTCGTCCGCGTAGGGGTCCGATGTGACCAGCTGTGCAACTTGAACTCGAGTAATAAAGTCCTTGTCTGATTGAGACATGAGGTCGTTGTAACGGGACTACACTCAAATTGTTCAGTTATGGGCAATGAAAGTCAATGTGAACGAACCATAGACTGAATTTTAGACACTCTCCGCCTATGTTTCACTTCCATGATTTCAGCTTCTTGGATTCGACGATGGGCATCAGCTATTACGGCTTCTTGTTGCTCCATATTTAAGGGACGTTGTTGCTGCTGGGTTTGTAATTGCTGCTCGAGCAACTGTTGCTGCTGCTGGCGGTAAAGGAGTTCTTGAAGCAACACTTGTTGCTGATTAGGAGGAACATCCCCAATTTGAGGCAGAAGTGGGACATTATGTTGTGCAGGCTGACGGTTTTGGAGCATCGGAGACATATTGATAGGTCCAGAAGCCCGCTTCTGATGACTGGGAGAAGCTACCATGCCACTTCCCTCCCCCATTGCTTGCCGAATTGCGCGAAGTGGGTCCTGAAAAGCCTGTTGCTCGTATTGTTGCCTGGCTTCCCGCTCATGCTCGAGGCGTAAACGTTCTTCTTCAAGAAGGCGCTGTTGCAGCAAGAAATTTTGTTCGGCTTGGGCTCTTTCCCTCTCCTTCTGTTGAGCAAGGAGCTGCTCTTGTTGCTGTTGTCTAATAAAAGCGTGCATTTCCGCCTCAATTTCCGCCATAGTACGCGGCCTAGTCTCTGCACCTCCATTGGGATGAACTGAGTTGAGTGGTGCTGTATGAACAGTTTGCTTTGTGTCGGGCTTGGTGGTGTCAAGTCGAGCGAAGACTGAAGGGGCTGCTGGTTCCACGAGCGGCTTTTGGTGAATATGATCTTGTGTCTGAGAGAAAGAGCCCTGCCTGGGAAGTGCCAAAGCTGGATCTTTGCTAGCCCAACGATCGTTTGTCACTACAAGGATAAGCGTTAGTGGCAGATCCAACAAGCTTTTTAGCACTAGAGGACCAGATCAGGAAAAGATGCATCAAGTCTTACCTGTTTTGCCGGCGCGTTCCTGTGTTTTATTTGGAAACTGATTTGATGTTTGTAGAGGTGGTGGCAGTGGAGGATCTCGTCTCAAGATTGCGTCTGCACCCCCAGTAAAATCAAAGTCTTTGCCTAATTTTCGTGATGAAAAACAGCGAGTTCAAGTATCATAGTATATAACAAACCAACAGGACCTCCTCCAAAGGTTTCGTCGTTGAAGTCATCCCCTGTTTCCTCCAAAGCATTGCCGAGTGCATCATATGAGACGTCTCCCCAAGTGTAAACAGCGATATCTTCTTCTGCGAACGATTGGTTGGAGGGTATATCTGGCGCCCGCGGGACGCTTGTCTCAAACCCAAAGAATGCCATAAGTCAAGTGGCAGGGACAACTTGAACCCCTTCGTCCTCGATGTGTCTCCGCCTTTTCCGCAAATTCGTCAAGTCCAGGGTATCTCCCAAACGCAAAGGGCAGATGGAACCTCAGGAAGAAGGATTAATACCGAAGCCAACGTCAGCGGAGCTGACGTTTGAGATTGGAGACGGGAAAGCGCTCTGCAGTCCTCCGCCTATAACGGATTCAAAAGTCATAGGAGTGTTCTCTGAGGACACTTTGATTAGCTGGGATGTTCTTCCTTTCGCGGAAGACGAATATGCTAGCGCCGAACCCGTTGTCATAGATCCCAGCAAAGCATATTTTTCAAGACTGCCTCCGGAATTGAAGCTAGAAATTTTGGATTACTTCCATCGAGACATGTCTGTTGTTTCAGGCAAAAACTCATGGAATCCTCGAGGGCGAATGATAATACCTAACCGCGAATACGTGAAGGATATTAAAAATCTTCGAATGTGAGTGTTGAATGCACATAATACAGAGTTTTGACCCGCGAAATCTGTAATTCATTAGATGTAATCGAGAGCTAGCGGAGTTATGCTTCGGACATCTGTTCGCCGTGGTCAATTTGACACCTTACCGAAGACGGAAGCAAAATTTCTTATCACTGTTTGAACAATCCATGCTCTCAAGGGTTGCCCCATATGTGCGCTATGCCACGGTCTACCTGGACGACGAAAACGAAGAGATTATGGCCCGAATCCTGCGACAAATGACAAATATTAGATGGCTGGTATTTGATTGCAGACTCCAGAGTGGCCCAAGCATCGCAGTGGATGTCCTATGTGCCCTTTCCACGGTTATTCATCTCACTCTCTATAATCTCAATCCCTTGACTATCTCCACCACGGAGTCAAATATTCGCCTATTGAAGGCGTTTGGAAACTCTCTCGAAACTCTCGAAATATCCTGCGACTGGTACTCCCCGCCCCCAGACGAACTCCTCACAACAATTTTCAAACATGCAGTCTGCCTCCGCCACTTTTACATTTATAGTACCAGAGATACACAAATTGTCGAGCGTCTTGTGTATGGGGAATGGCCGTCCAGAGTAACCCTAGAGTCTATTCACCTCGAGGAATGCTCCGAATATGAAGCTTGGATAGTGGCGGATATGATCAGGCGATATCCGCGCCTTCAAGACCTGAGGGTTGAGAGTTGTGGGGGTCCTGGCGGATATGGTGAGCAATAGCACTCTTTCATCATGGGCGTTATTGATACTTGGATTTCAGACAACGCTCGAATCGCCGGGATGCATGAACAGAGCCTCATGGTCATGAAAAATCTCGTTCCAATCCTCCGTCCTCCCCTGCGATCCTTCAGAATTGTTCATGCGACCGACATCGAGTACCGGCATATGTGCCGTATCCCAACGCGTAACTTGTTGGTCTATGACCCACTCGATCAACTGCTCCTGGGAGAACTCCTCAGTAAACAGGAATGTTTCCCAGGCATGGAGAAGTTTGAGATTCAATATCTCAAGGAGCCTGAAGAAGATAGTACCGCCGCGTATGATTGTCTCAAAAAGGCCGTCCAACAACGCGGTAACTGCGAGTTTGTGGATGCGAGGGCCCATTACCCTCCCCCTAGCTGGTAGTCCTGACGGCAATACCCCTTCTCCTTTTTGATGTTTATAAATCCCGGACTTAGGGTTGATGCCTATCCTATTCACTATGTTCATCGGACAATACCTTTTCCTGCTTCTTATAGGCCGTATTACATCGATGTTGTACCTAGGCCGATTTTCTATCGACAACAATTTTACAAACATGCCTTACCTGGGTTACCTCGATCGAAGGACGAACAAGTCACAGCCTGGGGGGTTACGACATTGGGTGTTTAGGTAAGGGAAGAGGCACTTTGAGATTAATCAAGTCTCCAACATTAAAGACAAAGATTAGTACGTTTATCCATTCATTCTTTGGCAGAGTTGCTTCAGGGCGGGCATCCAAACGGTAATATCGTCTCCCCCTCGACTTCCTTCTGTAAGCATTTGGAGGTGAATTTCCAATGCAAGGGCGGGGTTTCGTTCGAGGAACGCTGTATAGGAGTGCCAATCAACAACTATTTTTAATGGACAAGGAGAACATACCATCACAAATCTGCAGTAACTGTTGCACAACAGGCACAGACAGTGTTGCACAGTTTAGTGAATCAAACAACACATTCATTCGACGCTCGATATCATCTCCGGTACGCTTAGGCTTTGGAAGGTTCAATACATATGCATTGGAGTCAAACATTAAACTTACGGTGATCTTCTTGAAATTGTCGAGCTCTGCAAGTAGCAATTCATACACTCCTTTGACAGAGTCTGGAATATGGCTGCGGTCTCCGGGTGCTAAACCCAATGTGTTAGATTCATCCAGGAAAGAATGGGCTCTTACGTACGATACTTGGGAGCTGCAGCCTTGGGGGGTGCCGATGACGCAGCAGGTGGGGGAGGTGCACTCGATGCTGGAGGAGGTGCACTAGTACCAGGTCCCCCACGAACTATTGGAGGCGCACCTGCCGCACGTGGTGGAGGTGGTACACGGGGGCCTCCTGCATTCGGAGGGGCATCAGTAGTGCCAGGCGGTGGCGCATACGGTCCACCGCCTCGCATTGGCGGCGGTGGCACATGGGTACTTGTTGGAGGTGGCGGGAGACCGCTACCACGGCCCATATCTACAGGCCCAGCTGAATCTGATCGTGGGGGTGGTGCATAGCGGCTGTTGAACTGAGGAGGCCCAGTCGATGGAGGTCGAGCATCGTACATATTTTGCGGGGGTCCAACCGACCCTGGTCGCGAACCATACCCAGGTTGTGATTGAGCAACCAATGTCGATGGCGGTGGCGGAACAGTACCTCTAGGTGGAGGAATCGCCGCAGGTCCGCGGGTATTCGACGTAGGGGGAGGGGGAACTGCATTCGCACGGGGCGGGGGTGGTATGCCTGCAGATGCTGTTCGAGGAGGGGGTAAGACACCTGTTGGCGCTGGTGATTGTCCATAGTTCCCAGGGTTTTGAACAGGAGGTGAATTCGGAAGTGGATTGGTAATTGCATGACTCGTCGGAGGTGGCGGTACTGGTGTTCTTCGAGCAGGAGCCATAGGCGGGTCATTCCAACCAGGAATATCCTTTCTCAGCGCGGCCGGAAGGGGAGGAGCAGGTCCTTGCGACGGTGTAGGTGCGCTGCTCGTCGGTGGTGTATAGCCCGTGCCGATTGCTGGTGGAGGGGGAGGAATCATTGGGTTTGCGCCAATCGGAGGTGGGCCATAACCGGTAGGTTGCCCACCTCCATACGGTGGATAGCCAGAATGAGAAAACGTTGGTGCTGGAGGAGCAAATGGAGTGTAAGACGATGATGGGGCTTGACGAGGTGCATAAGGACTTGGTTGATGTGGGACATAGGATGGAGTTGCCGAAGGAGCGGTGGGGGCATATGATGAAGTGGGGTAGACATTCGACGAAGGTGCCTTCGTGGCAGGAGTCTTAGTAGTTGGAGCAGGTTTCGCAGGAACTTGTGGAGCCGTTGGTGCTTGTGATTGTTTACCGGCAGCAATCAAAAGGCGCTCTCTTCCGAAATGGAACGGACTATCCTTGCCATCGCCTGCATTATAATCCTCTGGCGTCAACGTCACGTACGTCACAGCAAGGTCGAGCAGCCCTTGTGTCGCTAACAAGTCTGCATACTCTACGTAGCGATCATATAAAGCACCGAGCTTGTAGGTTCTTGCACCGGATTCAGCAACTGCGTTCGAGGTGGTAGGGTTTTCCAGATCGATGTCCACATATTTGACTGCACTACGGAAAACAGTGACCTTCTCGATGAACGTTTGGAGAGCTTGAGCATGAGCCGTATATTTGGACGCGTCTTTCGGCGCGCTATCTGGATCAGCCGAGTATATAGCCTGGTCTTCTTGCATTTCTTCAATCCAGATGTTCACTACCTTCTCCAAGTTGCGAGCGGCGAGGTAGCAGAGAGTGGCGTTTTTCCGCAAGGTTTTGGACCTTTCTTCTCCATCAGCTGTGCCTGAGCTCTTAATGGATGTTCCGTGGAATTCGAGGCGGAGCCCAAGTTGCTCAGTAAGATTCGCAAACTCCTCTTGTGTCGCATAGGTGCAAAGAATGACGAACACTTCTTGCCACTCCTTCAGGTCTGCATTTTGAACCACATCGGCCAGGTCGTTTCCAACTACGGATTGATAAAGGCGAAGATACGGTAAGCTAGATGTACCGCGCTCAAAGTAAGCCTTTTGTGTCTTCTTGAGGAGTTCTGGGCCGCCTTTGACTGCGAACAAGATTGCGTCGGCGAAGCGATCGGCAGATAAGCAAAGCTCCACTGCAGACTCGAAGTCACCAAGGACGAGGGCCTGAGTTATGACCTGATCCACTTCAGATTCTCCTTCGGGATATATCTGGAATGTGTCTGATCTGATTACCTCTGAAGGTGCAGCAGACACACTTGGGGATCCTAAGGTTGCTGCGGCGGACGATTCCCCTTTTGGATCAGAGTGAGGGATCTGCATATGATGAGGAATGGCAGAAGGAATTCCACCCATGCTACTGAAGAAGTCTGCTTCAGCATCGGTCTGTGGTGTTCCAGCTAGATCGCCAAAGAGTGACGAGCTAGATTGACTAGTAGTCGGCGTTTCAAGAGAGGGCTCTTCTTCCTCGGTTTTTATTACGACCTCTGTATCTTCCACTTCTCCTTTGGTCTCTTCGGGAAGAGTTGCCTTTGCTGCTGTGGGAGTACTCCCTTGCAACGATTTGATGGCCTCTGCAACTCGCGATGCTACCTTGGCTTTTGAGAATCCAAGGAGTGATATCAGCTCATCGCGTGACCCCGTTTTGAACAAACTAGCGAGGGCTTTCCAAGAGGCCTCATCATCAGAGTTGGATGCCGATTGCTTGCTCTTCTCCTCGGCGAACGATATCAAAAGGGTTGAATCCTTCGACGCATCTGCGAGAGATTTCGCCCTTTCTATGATTGCCGACTCAGTTGCGATTGCTCGTAGATGAACTGAGCCGCTTTGGTGTTGTCCCGAGGCTCCCGACAAATTCGAAATAGTGACAAGTGTCCCTCCGTACCCGAAAGTGGCATTGACAGGGCGCTTCATCCATAGCGGTGGTTGCTTAAGTGATAGCGTTGTTTCAAAGTTTTGATGATAGCTAGGGGCAAAAACGTCGTCTGTTGCCTTAGGGGTTGGTGCAGCCGCAGCTTCATCCTGATTCGTGGATTGGATGGAATGTATACCAATAGCGCCATCGAAGGACGCAGTTGCTAGAATATTGGGGTCCCGTGGGCACCACTCGACCTGATAAGCCCAGTTGGATGCGGGTGGAAGCTTTCAGGAGAAATTAGAACTCGTAGTTGACTCCCGGGGTTCAGTGGCTACTCACCTCTCCAATCAGGTCCCCACTTTGGGGGTTCCAAGCAATTGTCCTGCTGTCTTTTCCGCACGAAAGTAAGAGATCTGGATCATGCTTGCACCACGACAGAGAAAGAATGCCTTTATCATGACCTTCGAGTGTCTAAGAAACCAGGTTAATTAATGTGGTATATTGGTACTTGAGACTACCTGCCTTTTCTGGGGCTCGAGCATTTCTCAAGTCCCAAAGCATGATGATCGGGGATGCATCATCCTCCGAGGCTGTGATAAGCCTGGTCGACTGGGTTTTTACTTGGTCAATGGATCTGGTTCAGAAGTATAGACTCACGTTACTAGGATGCCAGGCAACTGCGCTCTGGCCACGGCGGCTACTCTGCATCGGGCCACCGCCAGCCGAGTAAGAGAGAGCTACGACTTCACGCTTTCCCCGAAGATCCCATACGACTGTAAATCCTGTGCTACTAGATGTTGCGAGAATTTGCTGAACTCCGGTATTCCACGATAGGGCAGTGATTTCATCTAATCGACTGCTACGACCTCCCGGTGAATAAGGAGATGTCAGGTCTTTCAGATCCCATACAAATATCTAGAGTAAAGGGAGGCTATAAGCTGAATGTTCAGAGGGACACGCTGTAAATCGCGTACTTGACCATTTGTTGCACCCGAGGCCAACAAGTTTTTAGCAATGGGATTGAAATCTAAACCTCGTACGGGGCCATCATGTGGCTTGTTTTTTAGTATTGAAGCCTCCGCAGATCTGTCATTTTCAATGTGCGTCAGCGACCACGTCGGTGTGAATAGCCACTTCGACGTACTCGACGATTTTGGCGGGGTCCCAAAGCCCAAGCTCTCCATTCTCCATACCGGCAGCAATAATACCACGGGGTCCGGTAGCATCTACTGCTCCCCATGCAAGGCGGTTGAACCTACGAGGCCAACTTTCAGTGACACGCTCACCACCAAGCAAGATTCAACAAACCTAGACGCCGTTGTTATCATATGGCTAGATTGTGGATGCCCTTCACCACCCAGATCATATTCGTCGCGATCAAAGAAGTCCGGAGACCAGATTTCGAGCCTGGAGTCGTTTGAGAACGATTCATCCAACGCGCCTGCCACGGTTCCTGTTGCCAATACAGGAACTGCAGAGGCAGGAGACCATGCGAAGGTCGACGTGCGATGGATTTCCTTTAATTTCATGAAGATTGTCGTCAAAGTTGGGTGCAAGGTGTACACTAAAGTTTGGCCACCTGTGCAATTCCTTCAGCACACTTGATACTAAAATGGCATACTCTTTCCTACGAAATGATACTCAAAAAATAATAGAAGAAGATACAACCTCAAAGGGTTATTGATTGGGAGACAAACTATTGAGGTTGCTGGGCTAGCCGGCTCAACGCATGAAGCAGCTCACATATCGAAAGATTCTAGGGTGACGTTTAGAGTTTGCTCTGTTCGAAACGACTATACACCTAAACAGCGCAAATAACTCGGTTGTAGGCGATAGAAGGTTAGTTGGAGCATCATCCTTTCCAGAATCATCTTCTTTATAAATGTAGTTTGGCGATGGAGATTCTGAATCGCTCCTCAGACTTTCGCTTGTGGCCATCGAGAAGAACGTTTGCGCTTCATGAACCCGACGGATCGCTTCAACATCTTCTGTGGTTCTTCTGTTCTGGATTTCGTGCAATTTAACAATGCCATCCTGTCTTTCCTGGTGTCCTGTCCATCGGTACTGACGAATGCCACCAGCCTAGCGGTATAGTACTGATTCGCGATGATTCCTATGGGTCACCTATTATTTGGAACCTGCTCCATATGCAGTTGGGCCCGTTCAGCCCGCACGAGACCCAAGCGTGTCACCTGGGCAACAGGCCATCTTCGAATCATAGAGGACGGGAATGTTCTCCAAACTATAAACATCATGGAATGGAGCACAATAAATTCCTCCTTCAGCGGCATTGATAACTTGTTGAGCCCAAGGACTTGGCGTTCGCCCATCACCGCGCTACCATGGGTATAGCTGACAGAATTCAATCAAAGAGCCAATATGCCTCGGTGGCAACCTGATACAGCCTTTGTTCCCCCCCGGCTGCTCCGCCCATGCGACTCTTCTTTTCTCATCTCCAGTGGTTGACCCGCACCTTTAAAAACGATCTTTATCACCCTCGGGTGTCTTCATAACTTCTCTTCCTCCTCCCTGTACATTGTGGAATTCTTTCCGTTCATTCATTCTTTTGGACCTAGTCGTTCATTCAACCTATCCCTTCCTTTCTCCTCGTCACTGAACAAGATGTTCAACCAGTTGACCCTCTTTTGCTTGCTTCCAATCTTTCTTGTTACCGCCGTTGATTCATCTGTCCCATGCACATCCGGTAGTTGTATCTACTCAGGTGGGGATGGTACAGATACGGCATACTCCGTCCTTTCTATCGTACGTGTGTTGAGCATTGAATCAGCTCATCTATTGATATTTTTCCAGAACACCGAAAATCCTACATCTCTCTCCGACATCACTACCGCCGCAGGTTGGGACATCATTGAATGTGACCCCTACTCTATCGGTCCCCAGGATATCCGCCTGGTATGCACAGACCGTGCCAAAGGATGTGACCAACTTTTCGAAGGGGGAGAAGAAAACACGATCGTACTTCTTCCGGAATCGGTAACTTCTTCCATCTTTCGCATCGGTTCTGCCATTCGCTAAGACCTGATATCCAGTGTGCTGGTGGACCTTTTGCACGTATAGTCAAGTCGTGGGTTCCCGAAGACCAGACTCTTCCGGCTCGTCTTGCCAAACGACAAATCGACCAACCTGTCCGAGCGCTGACTCTCGATTTCGATTTCTCTCAAATCCCTGTCTCGTAAGACTGATGTTTCGTAGCTACCCATACGATTTACTGATGACCATTTTCAGAAACGGAAGGGTATATATCACTGCTTCAGCAACGAATTCGATTATTCAACGCGACTCCCTTGTTCGCTCAGCTTCAAAACGTTCGCTTGTATCCATCAGACACGCTACTCGCTCTGGCCAAGCCAATGCCGTGATTCGAGACTTTATTGAGGCATCGAAAAAGCGTTCCTCGACCAAGGTTTCTCGTGGATTCTTGGGTTCTATCGGCGGCGCCTTTAATTCAGCAGTCGATACTGTTTCTGGTGTCGTTGATGATGCAAAGGATGCCATTACTGGTGCTGGTGAACAAGTTGGCGATACTCTCCACGATGTTGGAAACACAATCCAAGATGGCATTGAAGATGCAGTCGATACCGTTCAGGATGGCATAAATCAAGCTGGAGATACCATTGGGCAGGTTGTCGATTCCGCTACCGGCGTGGTGGAAGCATTTGTACACTCGGTAAGAATCGTGAAGACATTGGATGGGGAATCTAGTTATAACGTTCTGATTTCTAGCTTGACGATGCCACGAGCTTCAACGAAACCATATCAAGAAACCTCAACGTCATTGATGTTGACCAGTCGTTTCCAGTGTTCTCAGCTTCCGTCGATTGTCCAGCACAAGGCCCAATCCCCGCAATTCAAACGAGTATTTCTGTCACGGCTGCAGTGAAAGCGAAGCTTCAGGCAGACGTTGGGTTTATCGTGACCGGCAGTATCGTCCCTCCCCAAATAGACGATTTGGCATTCACTTCATGTGAGAGAATTTCCATCATGGTGCATATTTTAGATGAGCCTGATACGTCAGCTAGTGTTACATGGCAATATTGGAACGTCTTTCAGTGTCAAGGCCGGAGCCAAGGGAACCTTTGATACTGGTTTGATCCCTCTTGTCGAAGGTAACGGATAGCTTTAGTCACCCTGAGGCTTGCTCATTTCATGACTTTAGCTGGACTTCCTGGTCTCAGCTTCCCAGGGTAAGCATTATTTAAAATTATCTTTCAGTAGTATATTGACTCTCTACCGCAGAATCCTCAGCATTGGGCCCAAAATATCCTTGAATGCGCAAGGAAAGGCATCCCTGGGGGTCGTCGCAAACGTTACAATTTCATCGTCTCTTGATTTTCCTGAAGTCAACCTGATCTTTCCACCAAGCCAAGGTCAAAGTGTTGCACAAGTGGTCCCAGGATCCACTCGTTCGTCTCTGTTCCTATATAGATATATCCTTTGCTCACAGAGCTTGTATAGCGGTACAAGTTGACGTTGGCGGGTCTGTCGAATTAAAGGGGCGTGCAGAGCTTCATATTGTGCCTCGAGTACGTGTTTAGCTCTCTTTCGAGAAAACCTTAAGATGTACCGTCTCTTACCAATCCTAATTAGCTCGAGATTGGGGTGGAAATTCTCTCCGGAGCGGCGGAAACAACCGTCTTCTTAAACGTGGACAATTCGGCTGGAGTCGATTTTACTCTCTCGGCAGGTGCAGAGCTCACACCCGTCTCTGGCACGCTTGAACAACCAGTTGTGGATCTGGCGGATGTCCAGACCAAATTCGGAGGTTCGATTGGAGCAGACGTGGGGGTTTCGATTGATGCGGGTGCGAAAGCGTCTCTTCTTCCGTTCTTTGATCAAACTGTCTCCGTCAACCTGTTTTCCAAAACCTTCCCCATTTTCAAGGTACGTGTCTGTTGGCGACAGAATCAGATCTCGTTTAGTTATTAACCGTCTTCCTTTTTTTTCTTTTTTCTTTTTTTTCTTTCTTTTTATAGAAATCATTTGGAAATTCCGCCCAGAAGCGATCTCTTCTTGTCGCTCGAGCGGACGAGAGTGGAGGTCTGATCTGTCCGCTTTCTGCAGAGGTCAACGTTCAGCAACCAATTTTCAACGAGGTCATACCCGCCCCTGCCCCTTAAGTTTTTATCTATTCCATCCAATTCTTCACCGACGTATAACTTAATGGACACTGTTTGGCGTGTATTGTTCGATGGTTTGCTACAGGAACTCTCGGCGTATATGCGGAGTTTAGATAATATTTCTACAATGTTATTGTCTTATGCAGGTGCAATGTCTTGAGAGACTTTGATAAGTCCCATGTGGGAGGAGTTCGTTTCGCCCCTCTTGATGCCCGGTAGCGCGTCATGAATCGCTTTAAAGAAGGAGACTTTCTCGGAGAGCTGAGAGCAACAAAGAAAGGTGATCAGGGCAAGTCACCAGACGGACGGGCCATACATACGCTATACCCTGCATTGGCACCAGATGTACCTGGAAGGGGCATGATTAGAGTTTCTTGCACCGTCGAATCCTCGTATACGATTTTCCAAGGCAAGAAAGCAGGCGTACGATTCTCGCTCACTTGAGCCAACTTGAGGGGTGGGTACTCCCTCGAGTCGAGTGGAGGCTCCAGTTTGACCCTGGGTAAATCCACCTGGGCATCCTCTCCAATTCCACCTGTAGTATCCGCCTTCCTCTTCTTCCTACTTCCCTTTGCTCCACCGATCCGCCTGTGATCCCCTACCGCGATATTCTTGGACTTGAGCTGCTTCTCGAGTACGGATGCAATATCGTTCCAAATCGTAAACGAATTCAAGGCGAGAACGCGAGGTTTGAATTGGGCGATTTTGCATAGCAGCGTCTCCACCGATGCTCTCCTCTCTTGAGGGGAAATATCAGCAAATCCATGAGAAGGCGTTGCCACCAAATCCGTCTACATTTAATTCAATCAGTAGTGAGTTGTGAAATACAGTTGACTTACAAGACCAATGCTGTATTTTCTAGGGAGGGTGGGTCCTTGATTCGGTGCTAACACTACCTCTGTGAAACCTATCCATAGTCCATGCATATAAGTGATAAGCACCATATTTCGAGAAAGATTGGACAAAGCTCACCAGACTGATGTAGGCATTTCCAGAACGCGTTGTGGACATTGCCATAATGGAATCCAACCAGCGCACTAGTATGTCCAGGACTACATTCTCGTATAAGGAAACATCGTGAATAATGGAGCGAGGCACTTGCTTGCATCCGCATACTATGACTATAACGGAGGCCAGGTGTCATTAATAGGGCAGCGGGTATGTGCTGACAACGGAAGAGACTTGCCATCAAGGTACATATCCAATCTATCCTCCAAGGGTGGTAGATGCGCAATATCGTTCACTTTACGCTTCTTGTTGTTGCTATCTCCCGGGGTTTGCCGGCTAGTCGCCACATTATCGCCTTCTTCCTTTCCTTTGCGCTTTCGCTTGGTACTCGGAGAGTTGGAACTACTGTGGAAAGCAGTAGTACTCGTTTGAATTGCCGTTCGGGTTCGGGACGTCGTATCGTCGCTCAGAAGAGGTTTGTTCTGTCGAACAACACCACCACCACTGCTCTGTGACGCAAACGCAAACCCAGCGACGAAACCAGAAAACCTTTGTGTCGTAGCTGTAATAGACGTTGAAGACGACAACAATTGCCCTTCATCCTCATCTTCATCTTCGCCTTCATCTTTGACTTCTTCATTATCCTTCATTATTGCCTCTAGCTCTTTCGAGGCTCGGGTGGACTCCATCCTTCTTTTCCCTTGGCAAAATTCGGAATCGAAAAAATTAGAAGGTCCAAAATATTACTACAAGGAGAAATAAAGGTGAATTTTCATCAAATCCCATGGATCGTCGTCGCGTGTGGGTAGCAGTAGCGGTCAAGAAGGAGTTCGGGTTCAGCCGAATTTCAGGCGCCGCTCGATCGCGACTTGGCCTCTCCCTCATTACGGCAACGCTGGAACATTGATCCTGACCACTCCGTTTCCCCCTCCCTACTCCCTGTCCTATACCTCACGTCCTATACGATATAATTCACGCCTTGCACGTCGACGAAGACGAGACGAAAGGGTAGAGCAAAAGACCAGGAGGGTGGCTACGTCCTGAATTCAATCCCAAGGAGTTCATATACACCCTTCCCGCCCAAGAAAAACACACAAAGAATTCAGCCTTCTTTCTCTGCTACGAAAGAAAAAAAACCAGGTTAAAACATGGAGTCTTCTATGTCTCCAACGACGTCTACGACTGGTGCAGGACCGACGACGACGACGACGAACATCGGCCCCAGTAGTTCATCTGGAAACAATATTGCTAACGGTGCCGATGGTCAGATGAACGAGTCTCCCGAGCTGTCTTCACCAACTGGGATCACGGAACAGGAGATTGGAGAGTTTCGAGAACAAGATCGTGTCCTTCCCGTGAGTAATCGTCATAAAATTATTTCCGCTTTAGAACATTCTCCCTCCGTTTTCTTTTCGGGTTATTTCGATGTCGGGTCGCTTTCAGGCGACAATTAATCAAATACGTCGGGTTTGGACTAGCTTCATTTTGCTCGTCTTCGTCTTCGTCTGGACTTAAGGACCATTATTATTATTACCATTTATTTATTTCTTTGGGCTATGGAAAGAAAGATGCGGTTTCGGTCTTCGAGGGGAAGGGGGCTAATTAGTCTGGTCTGTCGGTCCAGCTTTGGGGCGAGGCAGTGGTCGCTGGACTGGGAGGATATTTTATTATCGTTATCATTGTTTTTCGGTTGCGGAGAGAAAGATGCAGTTTCGGCCTTCGAGGGGAAGGGAGCTAATTAGTCTAGCCCGTCGGGTTCAGCTGTGGGCGAGGCAGAGTCTCGTCTGGCTACGCTCCATCACTTTCTGATTGCTCGTAACAGAGCAGAGCAGAGCCTCTCACTATTTCCATGCCATTCCATCCGTTCTGGCCCCTTATTGACCACATCAACAATCAAACAATCAAATCCATCTATCCGGTCTTTTTTCTTTCTTTCTTTTTCCTTCTTTCTTTCTCGTAACAGAGCAGAGCCTCTCATACTTGCGCGCCACATCTATCTGTTTTAGCCTCTCAGCGACTGGAAAAACAATCCATCAATCCATCTGTTTTTTTCTTTTTCCTTGTTTCTTTTATTCTTTATTCATATATGCGTGTGTGTGTGTATAGATTGCCAACATTGCACGTATCATGAAAAACGCGGTACCAGCGACGTCCAAGATTTCCAAAGAGGCCAAAGAGGCCGTTCAAGAATGCATTTCCGAATTCATCAGTTTTATCACATCGGAAGCGGCGGAGAAATGTCACGACGAGAAACGAAAGACGATTGGTGGGGAAGATGTGTTGTATGCGATGATGTTGCTGGGATTGGAACAGTATGTGGAACCGCTCAAGATCCATCTCGCAAAGATGCGAACGGTACGTACCCTCCGTCTTCTTTCCCCCCGTTCTGTTGGATTATATTATATTGGGTTGGGCTTGGTTGGGTTGGGGCTGTAGTGTGGAGGCCGGTCCTCCCGACCGGTCCCCTTTCCCCCTTTCCCCTTGCCTTGCTTTCATGTTCGTCCTCTATCCATCCATCTACCAATCCATCTACCCATCCATCGTTTCACTTGTTCTTCATTTGCATGCATGGCCTCTTGTGTATGACCACACTGCCTCCCTCTTTGGATTCCACGGGCCCCCCATATTTCTGTTTCCATGCGATACTATTCCAACTGGTTCGTTTCACTCACTCACGCACACATTCACACACATACCCATCCTACCTCTCTACCTCTCTCTCTCGCTTTCTCTGTAGCCCACAAACCACAATTTCATGGGGCCAATGGATCGGGACGATGGGTTGAACGATGATGGGGAACAATAGCAAGAGGGAGGAAAGGGTCGTGACGGACGGACTAATTATTGACGTGGTGGATGCTGGAGGGGGGGGGGGGAGGTTGAATTCTTTTCGGAGAGGTTCTCGTTTTGGTTCCCATGGTTTGGTTCCCATTGGACGGTTGAAAAATGATGGGTGATTCCGGTGCAATACGCATACGTAGTGTGTCAACGCAACGTGACGCAACACGACACGACGCGACGCGCCGTGGCACGGATACGTATGCGTATGCGGTTTGCACAGGGGTTGATTCCGTCCGTTGGTTGGTGAGAAAGGGAGAAGGAGAAGGAGAAGCTGGAGGAGAAGCGGGACTGAAGGGGGGGAAGAATGGAGGAGGATTCCCCAGGCTGGGCGGCTATTACTGTACGACTTACCACGCAAGGACAGCGCAAAGCAGAGGACTTGCGCAATCATATGTGTCAGTATGTATGTGTGTTGTTTGAATTTGATTGGTTTATCAGAAACATGTACGCTTATCCTCTCTGTGTCTCTCTCTATGTCTATCTATCCATCTGTCAATCTTGGTTATCAGCTGGGCTGGCTACTACAGTGCTACGGAGCTACGCGGTTGGATAATCGTGGGCTGGAGATTATGGAGGAAGATGGGGTTGGCTGTCGGGCTGGGACCGCGTGCAACAGGCAGGCAATCGACAGTCAGGCAGCAATCTAATCCAGTACTTATTATATAGAGTAGCGTCGTACTGTACGTATGACGAGGCTGGTTCAGTACAGTACGGGATACAGTCGCTTTGCTGTTGCTTTTGATTCGCGGGCAGCGGGTACGCCCAGGTCGACGAGCGTTTTGCTCGCTCGTTCAATTAACCAACCTTGAGGCTCGGAGGAAGAGGCTGATAAGGGATAAGACTACTCAGCTCAAAGGGGGTCGTAGCCAATCTATTGGGGCGAGCGATTGACTTGTCGAGTAATTCATTGTCGTCGGTTATTGGCAGCAGCAGCAATGACGTCGACAAAATAATTTATCTATTCTGTGAAATTTTATCTATCCCATCTATCTGACGGGCGAGGTTAGGGGGGTCCAGCCTTTTGGGATTTGGTATATTCGTCAATGGCCAATGGCAACAACGGCTGTGTGTGTGTGAGCCCGAAAAGCCAGAGTCGAGGCTGAGGCTGAAGAGAAGAGAGAGACAGCTGAGGCTGAGACTGTCGATATGCGGGGATCATAGAGACTATTATTATTATTCTCTAGTAGAAATTAAAAGTAAAACACCATCAAGCGTGGTTGCGTGGCGTGGCTGGCCTTTTACTTTACTTTACAATACCGAACGATCCCGCTTCGCGCCTACCTGTGACCTGTGAGTGAGTAAAGATCACTGAAGTCCCTCGGCGCCTTCACCAGATCAGAGGCTGGAATATATGGAAAAAAAGTTACGCTTGCTTGAGGAAAAAAGTAATAGAAGAGCTGGTTCGGTTTTCTATTGGAGTGTGCCCGCCTTCCCGCCGCTATCCTGTCTTCGTTGGAGTTTAGAGGATCGAGAGAGGTAGATAGAAGCGCAGCCATTTTTATCAATACGAATGTCATGTCAGAATAATTCAACCGGGCGCACGGACATGTGAAGCAGTGAGAGCGAGAGCGCGTATATATGTTTCCATGGTTCGGAGGCGCGGCTGGAAGTGAGCAAAGGAGGCGCATCAACGGATACGAGCACAACAATTCGAACAGCAGTAGGAAGAAGGAAGGAACGTACTTATACTGCGCCCCTCTGTGATCACTTTCAGGACGTCCTTTGGCCCCCCAACAACAGCAACAGCAGCAGCGATACCTCTACGCAGCAGCCGTCGCGGACCCAAACGAACCAACGACAGCGAGAGCGGGAATCTGGCAAAGGAAATATATAATTGGATACAAAGAAAGAACGCAAACTGGATTTGCGAAAGAAATAATAATCAATCCATCGACGAATTATTATAGTTGTATCTGATTATCAAGTTATACGTCTCCGAACGGACCAACCAACGCTCGACAACAGAGACAGAGACACAACCCCCCCGGTGAACCTGCAAGAGCTGCCTACCTCCTGGGTTGTTATTAGCTGTATTCCCCCTTTGAACCCATACAATCCATCTGCATCTGCGCCTGTGCTTGCTGCCTCATTGCGCGGCAATTCGCTTCTGTGGTATGTCCATTTCCAGCAGGTGTCACCCACCGCATCAGCTCACTTGTCAATTCTTGCAATTGTCACTTACAACTTTACTTTTTTGCTAATAGATATTTCTACGTGACGTAGCATTATTATCAATTATTATTTTCCCAGCAATACTACGGTACCCGAACACATTCATCAAATTTACAACAATTTATTATCGTTTGTGTGTCGAGAAAGATGCTACGTGCTCTGCGGTCCAGATCAAAAAGCTCTGCCCCCCGACCTGACACCCTCACCCTCTCTTCGTCCCGCCCACACTCTCGCTCCAGCTCAAAACACAGACCACACTCGTCGCTCTCCTCCTACGACGACGACAAGGACAACGACAAGGACGAGCATTACAGAGGTCGAACTTCCTACGTCAAAACACCCAGCGACGGTGTCCCCATCGTAAAAGAGCACCATCGTACACGTCGTGTCAGCTCATACCATCCATCCCAATCACAATCCCAACACCAACAACATTCCTCCCGCTCTTCCTCTTCCAAATACCTCGTCCCAGTCGCTTCCAACTCCAAGGGCGTATATTTTGTTGACCCCCGATATCCAAGTTCCATGAGCGCCGTAATCCCCCCTCAAGCCTACCCTTCTGCAGCTGCTGCAGCGTCGTACAACGTCCCGACGACGGCACCCTATTTCGGATCCCATGGCCAAGTCGTCTATCCCAACGGTGCTTCCCCTCAGAGCCTTCACCTCGACTCCTCTGGTGCTCACCGCGGACGATCCCGCCATACAAGCACAGCCCGAGACAAAATTCTCGTCTCAGCTGGCGCGGGAGGACCTGTAGCCGTGGTACCTGTGGCGGTACCCCTTCCATTGGGTCCACCTTCCAGTCACGATTCTCATTCGTCTGGCAGAGGAAGCTCGGGTGGCATCTTTGGTTCGTGGGTTCAATCCATTCGATCGAGGAGTAGGAGCAAATCTCGTGATCGCGACGCCCTCTACGC
>WSTS01000093.1:0-29369 GCA_019627755.1 Serendipita sp. 411
GAGGCAAGAGTCTTTTTACTTGACGGACCCACAGCTGTGGAGAACAGGCCTTCTCGGGTGAGGGCGAGAGATACTGGGTCCTTGGCATTTTCTTCTCCGTCAATGAGCTTCGCGGATGCTGGAGGTTCCATAGTTGCACTCGTCGACCCGATGGTGAAGAGCGTGCATAGGGCACGGAACATGTCCTCATCGGTCTATGGTACTCATGTAAGGCTTTTACTGCAATCAATCAGGTGTGGAACAGACCTTGTCATCGCCAGCACAGAATACAAACTCCGCCTTGGGGTTATTGTAGAGAATACGCTTGACAATCTCTCCCTTGTTGATAGCCATTGGGCGGACTTCAAGATTTTTCTTTCCAATCAAGACTAGAACGCGATCAACAAGAGCTCTCAAGGCCTATATCATATTTACACACCTTCGATTGGCCGCTTCGGAACCAAGTTGTTCTCAAGAAGGTCGAGGCACTGTTTGCATTGGAATAAACTATGGACTTAGTGAGTATCGGACATCCGAATCGTATCAAATACTCACCCCCACTCTGGATCAGCAGCACGATAATGCCATGTGATGGAGCTCTTCTTCATCTCTATGAAACTTCCAGTTGTTCTCTGTCGAAAAGTAAGGGCCTGTACACTAAGGAGGAGAGTAATATTGGTAATCACCTCTGTATAGTATTCAAACAACTCTTCGACTTCTGGCATCCAACTCATATCAAGAGTCTCTGTCAGGTTCTTCCATGTCGTTGACCCAGGTTCACGGAGGAAGCACCCATGCTCAGCTGAGAAACCGATGTTCTTGAGGTGACCTAAGTGGTGTTCGAGGAAACCACTATCACGGCCGGAAATGATGTAAACAAGGTTCCTTGGATCTTCCGAGAGCTTCTCAAGGGCCTGTAGAGTCGCTTCCGACGGAACAGCCATACTCGGAACTTTGACAATAGGAGTCAGAGTACCCTGCAAGCGTTCAAATCACGTCAGTAGTGTGCATGATAAGGGTCAAGAACGGTGAAGCTGTCCGTACATCGTAGTCAAAGAGGAGCAGTCTTCTCGATGCAGTCGCATACGACTTCTCTAGACTACTCTGATCCATGTAAGGTGTGTGGTGGGCCATGTTTTCTGTGCCAATCTGCGAGAGGAGCATGCGGACGAGGATAGCGGCCCAGGTATGTGAGGTGTGGGTAGTGACCACCTTATAAAGGGCGGCTTGTCGGGATGCTCGCTCCTCTTCAGGCATCAGCAACGCTCGATTGATCATTGAAGCTACACCCTATCCGATCGAACCATCCACGCGAGAAGAAAAAATCGTCAGATAAGATCGTGAACGATAAGGCAATGGACAAAAGAAGAGAGGCGGGAAGGCGCATTTAGCCAGGATGAGATGACTCGGGGAGCCATATTCGGGCGGTCTGTCCCAAAACGGAAGGGTAATAAAAATTTTCTACATACCCCGAGGTCCCACGGATTGATTTGCCTAATCGATGGCCCGTCAGCGAATGCACGTGGGTCATCGGATAGCGTGCCGAAAAAACGACGAACGCCACCGTAAGAGAAAACAAACTCACAGTGCCTCCGCCATTGTATGGGAGATGCCCATAAACTCGGAGAGAATTAACGGAGCCTTGTTGGTCTGTTGTTGGCAGATCACGTATTCCATCGATGTGGTATTCATTCCATCACGGAGTGGTGTGATGAGGGCAAGGTCTGCAACCGACAAAAGGGCATAGAAATCGTCCTTTTTGATCGTCTGATGACTATCGTTTCGTTAGCGTGCCATCCAAAGCTATTAAGTAGCACGTACTAGTGATGCACAGGAATGAAATCCAGGCTACCAAATTCACCGTTGATATGGGCCACGAGTTCAGAAACTTGTCTCTCCAGTTTGGGTGCATCGGTTAGACTTGGACTTGTGACTTGAATCATCGCAACCTTGCCACGCCATTGGGGATAATCTTTCAAAAGTTTCTCAAACGCCTTGAGCTTTTGAACAATACCCTTGACAACATCAAGTTTGTCACGAGCAATGATGATCTTCTTTCCCTCGTAGAGTGAGCGCAGGGTAGCAAGCTTTGGCGCAACTCCCGGCCGCAGGCTTACCCAGAGTTAGTCATGAGCATCAGCTAAATAAAGAGATACTAACATATCTTGGGAGATACGGTCAGCGTCCACGCCGACAGAGCAGTGAAGAATGCGCGTAATCTGGCCGGCCACGTCGATGCCTCCATGTACACTCTCGTAACCACAAACACGAACGCAAGACGAGCCGAAATGTCTCCCATAAGAGAATTTTTGGAAAACGACGAGATTGGCTCCAAGCATGCCGTCAAGAATCTCTTTCCGTCCTGCATGTTCATTAGCGATATCAGCTTGAAAATCAAGGAAAAGTACGAACTGGGGAGGCAACGGAAGATTTCACTACTGGGGAAAGGAGTATGGATGAACAATCCAACGTAGGCATCCGCAGTGGCTTTGGATATCGACTTGAAAATTCGAGGAAGAAGCAACAGATGGTAATCGTGCACCCAGATGAGATCTCCGGGTCGGTATATCTCTGCAAGCTTTTGTGCGTATGCCTCGTTTGCTTGAACGTACGCATTCCAGTGCTTCGATTCAGATGGAACCTCGGTTGCGATATCTTCCCAAAGCAAATAGTGGAAGAGAGGCCACAAAACTGGGATTAAATGTTGATAAGAACTTATTCAACCCTCTAGTAGAGGAAAACTCACTCGTCTTGCAATAACCCTCGTAGTGGCCGTGGGCGACTTTATCATCGAGGAAAACCGGTACATAATTCACTTTTTTCTTTCCTTCGCCGAGATCCAAGGGAGATGTATAGTTTGAAATCTCAGCTTCGAGAGTGATCTTGTCTTCATCTGTGAGTGTAGCCGCTGGAACAGAACTTTTATGGGTTTGCGAGGATCCTCCGTGGCCGGTTTCGATATCACCGGTCCAGGCAAGCAGGATTTGTTCATGAGTAGAAGAAAGGGAGCGTATCCCGGATATCATAGCCGTGTGGCCTCGGCGAGGGGACAACAGCCATTTCGACGAACTTGATCCCTCTGGAGGGCAGTCGGTACCAGCAGTGGGAGACAGAGGTGTCTGTACGGATTCTGTAGAGCTAGCCGTTGTAACTAAATGAATAAGCCGTTAACATGCCGCCGGTCGCTCAAGCACAGTACTGGACAAGCCGGCGGGAGTTGTGAAAGTGGCAATCGATGGGGAGCAGCGAAGGAAGCGAGTAGCAACGAGATATGTAAAGATTCTCACCTGCATGATGAGCTCTCTCAGCCTCAAGAGTGACAATATCAGCCACAGGAGTTTTGGGAGGGCTGATCGGGGCGACGAAGCCGTTGTCTGAGTTTTGCTTCAAAGCAGTAATAATGGGCAGATAGTGGGTGACATGGATGATCCTTCCAGAGAGTGTGATACCCTTGGAGTGAAGATCTGCCTCCAATTTCGACACGATGGCGCGAACACCAGCAAGCGTTGATTCTTGGCTCGTCACTTCGCCTTGGACGTCAGTAGAGTATTCGCTGGGATAGTTGTGATCCATGATGAATGAAGATGAGGTCCCAGGTGAACTTTCGAACGTTTTATATACGCCGGTAGAGGACGAGACCAAGGGGCAACCGAGCGTCATCGAAAGGACAAAACGGGTGGCATGGCCTAATCAGGAAAAAGCCGCCAAAAAGGCGAAACGACGGGAAATAAGGCATTGCTCTGCTTAGGGATTTCGAACGTGGGTTGAAACGGCTACTGTTACAATCATTTGTACACATTTGTTACTCTGATCTGGTCTCTACTGAGCTCAATAACGAGATCCAAGCTGCTTGCTTTGGTCGGTTAAAGGAACGTACTGTAGAGAAAATCAATGTTCCCGATCAGAGATAGAACAGACTTCCAGAAGACGTGGTAGGACGAATTCGGCTGCCGTCAATGGGACGACATTATTCCGCTCCGCCATTCAAACCGAGTGGCGAATGCGAAAGTAAAGATATGAAGATGAGAAAGCACAACACTCACTCTTACGCCGAATAGTCGCATTTTCTTCACGTTACCTTCCTCGTCTTTGTCGACCGTCCAAACGTCCTGACTTCCTCCATCTGGTCCGACGGGTATGAACATTCTATGCGATTGTTAGATTAGACCAATGATGTGAAAAGGAAGCAGAGATGAGACGAATGAGTATTACCTCCCAGGGGCCTTCAGCATATCGATCAATGGCTGAGGAACCTCGGGTGCGGCCGCGCCGACATGGATCACATCGTAGGGCGCGCCTTCTTGCCATCCCTTCCGGCCATCACCTGCGATCATCGTAATCTCTCCCTTTTCAAGCGCACTTCCGAGTCCGTCTCGTTTGAGATTGTCGACGGACCAGTCGACCAATGCCGGTATATGATCGATTCCAACAACTTTTCCAGGAGAAACGGACGAAGGGGCCGATGTGGCAGATTCGCCTTTGCTCGCCGACGCCGTTTTAATGAGATAGTGGAAAACAGCTGCCGTGTAACCAGATCCACTACCCACATCAAGGATATGGGCATCTGAGTGTATCCAAGGTAAAAGATATTGGCAAGCATGTGCGTGCTATGAGTGAGGAAAGTAAACCCTCTGCGGGAGGATCGCCGATTATCCACCAACCATGTGTGGAGCCGAAATGGTAGCGCCATGTCCTATAGACCTATCACTCAATGAGAATACACTCTTCATACAAGATCGAAGAGACTTGCTGAGGTGCGTCCTCATACGCATACCGCGTCGAGCGTACATAGTTGGCCCTGTCCACCAGTCTCATGGCCTAGAGAACGAGCTTTTTTATCAGTATACCTCGCTGATACACTAGCGACTTCCTATCGGTTATCACGTCATCAGTGACTACACTCACACCTGCCACAACGTCGCTCTCAATCAATCCAGCCTCTCTCATCTTGTTCACTAATTCCTCGTTAGTGTTTCCGCTGCAAAGCCAGGCCATGCTAAACGACGATTTCAACTGCGTTGTGTTCGTACTTGAGTGGCGGGTAATGCACTGGGAGATCAATCCAAATGTTGAAATCAGAGAACGTTTTGCGTGCATACAATAGTTGTTTCTTCGTCTTTTGTATTTCCTGTGTCCAAATGTTATCGCTAGTGCTATGTTCGTCAATGCGTGCGGAAGAAATTGCAATCTGCACCCCTGCCGCCCATATTTATTCCTATACCCCATATCTCATATTGAAATGTAATTTTTAAAAAAGGTATAAAAAAGCATATTCAGACATTGATGCTCCTCTGGTCACACTCGCTTGACCGAAGGTACGCTTGCTTATCTCTTCATTCATACTTGGCTCTTCAACTTCTCTAACATTTAAAAGAACATAAGCATGGACATCTTGAACCAGCTTTTCAGACTATTCGCAGCAGATTCATCCGAAAATGTACCGGCTGGTAGCATTGTAGACTCAACAACCGAAATCCAGAGCATCTTAAGGAATTTACCAGTGACTGCGCCAGAAAAAGATATCGCCCTCGCCTTAAAATGTATAGCAAACTCTATTCCAGAGGATGGGCTTCCCCTATCCCAAGTGACGAATCATGTCCTGGAGGAATTGGCTCGAGGATTCGCCAGAGGTCAAAGTGGGCCTAGGTATTTTGGATTTGTCACCGGTGGTGCCCTACCTGCTGCTCAGGTAGGTTATATTCCCAAGTAATTATCATGCCAACCGTTCGATCCAACAGTGTGGAGATATTCTTACCACAATATATGACCAAAACGTCCAAGTACATCTTCCTGTAAGTATTTTCCAGAATATTTCCGCGCAAGTCCTCAATTTCCATCTATAGACCGATACAATATCTACAGCGTTGGAGCATAGAACACTCCAACTGGTTCTGGACCTCTTGAGCATTCCGAGGGCTACTTTCACAGGGCAGTCTTTGTCATCAGGAGCGACAGGAAGCAATATACTTGGGCTCTGTAAGTCCTATACATCAGTCCTATACATGATTGAATCGACGCGGCAACTGCTAAATTATCATTATAGTATGCGGACGCGACCATGCTATTCGTAAAGCCATAGGAGACGCAGAATACTCGGTGGCGGATAATGGCTACCCAGCCGGAATAACCATCAAAGTACTCACTGACAGACATCATGCCAGTATTGAAAAGGCGGCCGCTATTATCGGGATTGGCCGCAAGAACGTAGTCAGTCTGGTTCTTGCTCAGTCTGAGCGGTTTGTGGACTGCCTTGAAAGGCAACTGGAGCAATATCGAACGTCCCCTGGAAAGGTCGCGACTATTGTGACAGTCAGTTTTGGAGAAGTAAATACGGTATGCAAACAAGATGAAGCTCCAGGGCCCGAATTTTGATAATGATTGTTTCCAGGGCGACTTTACAGACATTCGGGGAGTACGGGAAGTTTGTGATAGATATGGCGCATGGCTTCACATTGATGCAGGTGAGTCTCTATGGAGGCATACTGGACCAGTCGCTGATCTCCTTCAAGCTTTTGGTGCTCTGGCTTGCCTCTTACCCGAATATTCTCACTTATCCGGACAAATAGCATGCGCAGATAGTCTTACACTCGACGGTATGTGTTTACCTTCATCTTTTAATGTACATCGGTTCAAATTTCACTAGCACACAAATCCTTCAATGTCCCATACGCTGCTGGAATATTCTATACTCGAGACCGCGCGCTTCTGACGTCGATTCTCGCCGGTTCAACAATACCCACATATCTTGCTGCAGCATCACAACCCCGTCCTGAAGACTTTCCCGAATGGGTGGATACAGTGGCTTCTCCGCTGCACACAAACTTGGAGAACTCACGCAGATTCATCGCCCTGCCGCTCTACTGTGCACTGATAAACATGGGCCGAAAAGGTTATACTGAACTCATGAACCGAAATATACAGTTCGCTCGAGATTTGGCTGCTTGGATGCTTTCTGGTCAGGGAGAACAATGGTACGAGGTCCTAAACTTGATGGAAGGGGCAGATGGAGAAAAATGTGTTCCTTTGAATGTGGTTCTCTTTAGGCCAAGGGATACGGAGGATATTCCTGCCATCTACAGACGTTCCCATTACTCATCCAAGCCAGAACGAGCATCTTCCACACTTATACAGGATATTAATCGTACAAAAGGGATGTATGTGTCTCCTGGAGCGTACGCGCTCGGTGCCGTCAGGATCGCCGTTTCCAATTGGACGACAGGACTGAATGATGACGGGGAAGATCTGAAAGCAGTAAAGAAAATTCTACGAAATATAATGCTTCAAGACCCTAGACTAGATTAGTCAATAAATGTCCATTGTACCTACGTAGCTAATACGCGAAAGACCCGGTACCGCTCATTAGGAACTTGAACTCCCCAACGACTATGTCTAAAGACGAACGTTCTGAAGAGCCACCTCCGAAATTATTTTCAGCACGGGAAGAATGGAAAGATGTCAAGCCGATAGAGCAAACGGAGCTTTCGAACCCTCTGGTTCCAATCTTCTATCCGCCCGAATGTACGTACTATCCATCGTCTATTGAAAGGCAGCATTATCTCATCCTTCTCAAGATAAGGATGCTTTAGACTACTTCAGAGGGATAGTAGCTACAGAAGAGCGCTCTGAACGAGTGCTAGAGCTGACGGAGCGCATCATCCGGATGAACCCAGCCCATTACTCTGTCTGGTCAGTTTCGAAAATGATCAAGTTACACTTTGCCTTACTTCTTTCTCCTAGGCAATATCGATACGAAACTCTCATGGCACTGAACTCATCGCTGGAGAAGGAGATCCGTCTGATGGATGAGCTAGCGCTTGCTCACATGAAGTTCTATCAAGTCTGGCACCATCGCAAATTACTTATGATGAAACATAAGAGGCCATTAGCCGAGTTATCGTTCATCGCCAAAGTGCTCGCAATGGACGTGAAGAACTACCATACTTGGGCATACCGTCAGTGGCTCTTGACCTACTTCGACGACGACGAGCTATGGAGATACGAACTCCCATTCGTCGACCTACTTCTGAAAGAAGACGTACGAAACAATTCAGCTTGGCATCATCGCTTCTTCGTCGTTTTCGATTCCGGAGTTCGAGATGGAGATGAGGATCGGGCGATGGTCATACGGCGGGAACTCAGCTACTCAAAGCAAAAAATTGCTTTGGCTCCAAATAACCTTTCTGCATGGAACTATCTGAGAGGAGTCTTGAATAAGACGGGGACAAAGTTTGGATCGGTCAAATCTTTTGTCATCCCTTACACACTTCCAAGGGAAGAAGGGGCATCTGCGGAAGAGGTACTTGACCTCGATAACCCATCGCCATCAAGTTACGCCACTCTACCTTGTGCCCTTGCCATGGAGTTTTTGGTGGACGTCTACGAGGAGGAGGGCGAATTAAACCGCGCCGTGGAGGTAAATCAGTTCATACAATCATATTCCCCCCCTGACCCTGTTTCAGTTGTTAACGAGCCTTGCGGAGGAACATGATACTATGAGAAAACGGTGAGTCAGGTCTCATTTATTTCGGCACCATCTGATGTGATCGCCAAGATATTGGGATTATCGAGCAAAAAATATTATCGGAAACGCTGCCGCCGCCCCGACATCTGCGAACTCTTGAACCCAGTGGTAATGGGATGCACCTAAGCGTCAGGCGCCCCTCCGCGAGTGAACTTTTTGTCATGCCCTCTCTGCCTTTGTCGATTTCCGCTTCGCTCTTTCCACATCCTTTCCCTATTTGCGTCGCCTTTCGATCCATCGGATCCTTGTTGTGCTGCGCCTCTCCCTCTTCCTCTTCCCCTTCCTCCCCCTCCCCCTCTCCCACTATCCCCTCTCCCCTTTCCTTCCTTTCTTGTTTCCTCTCTTTCAGGTTTGTCATTAGGTTGCAATAGGGGCTTGTTCCCTTTAAACTCATGCTTTTGAAGAATCTTCAATTTTCGAGGCTACCATGCTCGTTAGCGAAGATCGAATTAGAGTCTGAGAAAAACACGAACGTTTCTATCCAGCATGATACACCACCCCTCCAATTGTTCGTGGCTCCAACCTGCTGATGGTTGAGTCCCATCGACGAGTAATGTACGAAAGGTAAAACGCACCCGTTTTGGCGATTAGCTTTGCCCTTGCATCTGATTTTCGCGTTGCCGAGTCTCTGTCGAATAGCTTGGGGTTCTCGATATAGGCCAACTCCAGGATCGTCTCGATTGAGTTGTTCTATGAAAGGGAATAAGCATTCTCTTCACTTCTAAGGCCATTTCCGAGCACACCTGTTCATCGTCGCCATTGCCGTCACTTGTCTCTCCATCCCCGATAACACTGACATTTTCGGTGAGGCCATCTAAGTCCTCAAACTCATCATCAACATATACAATATCCCGTTTCGTACGACGGAGTCTTGAAGGCCCCTCATCTTCATCCTCTGATGCAGCTTCTGCGCGTCGGAGAATATCTGCCTTCATTTCTTGGAGCCATGTCTTGTCTTGTAGCAGATCATCTACATCACTCCTAATAAGATTCAGTACATGTCACACCTAAGTGGAGATTGAATTACTGTTTCTTGCCGAGCCTCAGACTGGAGAGGTCAATCGTCTGCCCATCGAAGATATTCCGCCTATTGTATGCTGTTTCTATGCCAGAATCGACATTTGTTGGGGTCAATTTGCCGTCTGATTCAGCACTAATATCAATGGGAATAGATCCCTCGAGTAGCCCAGTGATGAGTCTTTCCGTTCCGCCCTCTCCTTTGTAAGTGGGATGTAACAAGCACCGGCGAAGGAATTGTGGGTCTTGGTCTGGTAAAATGTCTAGAACCTGAGAAATTGCAATGTCCACTGAGGCATCTTCCTCCACCTGAATTGTTCGGGTAAGTTCTACGCTCACTCAAAGAAGAGATTGTGTACCTGTCGACGGTCCACTCCCTTTCCTTTCATATCTACTATCTTGGCACTTTCTTCTATATCCCTCTTTGTTGCAGACATGGAGTCGAGTCCGAGCCCAAGGTGATTGATTATTGAAGTGTTTACTAGAGTCATTGTGTTGTAAGACTCGAGGATAGACTCCAGTCGCTGGAGCTTTGGCTCGTTTGACTGAGGAACCAACTTTAAGAGGGTTGATGAGAACTTGAATAGTCTTTGGTAATCCATCGGTAAGGTTGCGTCTACCAATGCATTCGCATTATCGGACGGAGCGGGACTCTTCTCGATCAACGAGAGCATGATATCACAACAGCGGCTGATCCCACCATTTCCTGTCATTGAGTACGTTAAGGCCGCATGGAGAGAGTCAAGGATCGAGATCTTGATGTTGAGCCATGAGGTACCCCAAGTGGCAGTATCAACCGATCCTGGGAGTGATTTAGATATGCTTGGCAGCATCACGTTGTATATTTGAGCTAGAAATATAAGAAGCTCTGGATTTGGTGAAGCGAAAGCGTCCAGGATGTGTTCGTTTCCACTGTCCAGAATTAATGCATTGATGAGCACTGTACGGTGCAGCAGTGACATCGTCTCCGACGGCGATTTTCGACTACCGAATGAGCTCTGGATGACGCTTTGGGTGGCTCCTAGTATCTCTGTCGCCTTCGAGCTGGTGATGGCCATGTTCAGAACTGCAGTAATGGCTTCGTTTTTGAAATGAGAGTTGACAATGAGTGCATCCACAAGTAACGAGCTTTCAAGCTCTTTGTTGTACAAAGGTACTGAAGTTGCCACCTGGAGCAGCAACTCGCAGGCCGCTTCGTGTAATTGGGATGAGATTCTGAGATCGCCGGAGGAATTTACATGACGATCGATTACCGCAATAGCTATATCATGAAGATACGCGTTCAGGAATGGGAGAGCGTCGTCGACTTGGAATTCTGCGGGATCCTGATCGAGCTGTTGAGAGATCTGTGCATATAAAAGTCGTTCGAAATATGCATATCTCTCACTCGAGGCAAAGTGATTCTTCATCAATATTGGTCGAAATATTGGTAGAACCATGGTTGACTTGGAGGTTGAAGTCCAACTTGCTGCTTACCACATTTTCTCCGTCTCTAGTATGGATAGCAGCACCGTGAAAGAAGCAACGCAAAAGCCAACAGATGAACATTCAAAGTCCGAACTGGCCCTTCCGGTCGTTTCTCATCAATCCCTTTCGCTCCGTCGAATAATACAACTGGCGTACTGGGCGGTAGTGCTTGTCTGCGTACCAATATGGTGGCATATGACAAGTATAGAACGATTGGCACTACCTAAATCAAGAATTCTGGCCCAAAAACAAGCCATTGAAGATGTGCGTACAGCCGTCTCCTCCAGTATCTAGGTTTTAACAGGCCATTAAGATTACGACACATATAGACATAGTAATTCACTCTGATAATGAAGGCACTTTGATATCTCAAAAGGTTGCAGCCTTGTTGGACACGTATCGATCGTCAGAGGTTGATTTGTGGCAAGGAATAATCGTTAACGTTATTTCTGCTGATATGAAAGGTGTGCTTGAGTATTCATTACCGATTATACCTCTAAATGACGCTCTCCCTAAGCTAATGGGGCTGACGTTTATCATGTTTATATTCACCCGGCCAACTCCGCCCGGACCCACGAGGTTCAAGGGCGCAATCTCAACTTTTATACTCAACACAATAGTAATGGTCAGCCTTAGTTTTGGTCATTAAGTGACTTATAACTCACAGCATAGCTAGATGTGATAGCCGAGAAACTGGGTACCCTGCTCTGGCAGCTAGTAAACCCAATGTCCATATCTGGCAACGATAATAGAGTTATTCAATACTCTCCAAGCCTCCGCCTATCGTTTTCTTTGCTCAATGAGGATATCCACACTAGTCGGCAACGAGGTTGGGCTGCTGAGAAAAATATCAATGGTACGGTTCCCGATACACAACTAGAAATTGGGCTCATGAGTAGCTACAGCGGTGGTCAAGCCAACTCTCGACCTCTTATCATCATTGCATAATTTCACCATTGAAAGTCAAGTGCAGTACTATGCGCCATTGGCCTTCGAGCCCCCCAAGCGACAGAAGAGCGACGGATCCTACTATGCTTTAGGAGAAGATGAACTGAAGATATTTGTGAACTCTGCCGAATGGACACTCTGTATGTTGATTCCATGTTCTCGCACATGTTCTCACCTCTGGTTGCAGCCTCAGAAATCAACAATGACCCGGTGCTACACCTCATCCTTTTTGTCCCATCAGATAGTCATAGACCATTACTGATTCATGACGAATCCTCTGGTTTGCCATCGGACTCGCCAGCATTTATCATACCCCAATGGGGCGGAATCGTCCTCTTCAACCCAGGTTTTATTCAGTCTCCCCGGAGTGGCGCCGAGATATTCTCTCTATTCCGTACTCAACTTCTCACTCTTCTCGGCGTCCCCCCCCTTCCTCCGAATGTTAAAATATCGAGTGACCCGGATGGAGCTACGGAGCCGTTATCCTCTTGGCAGATCGACGCACTTTTACGTCGAAGAATACGAGAAAACACAGAAGGTAGTATTCAGGCATTAACTAGCATCGTCAAGCTGGTTGAAGAACTCAAGAACATGCCGGTTGGGATGGACGTCAAAGGAGAGGTGCTTCAAGGGATAGAAGAGCTTGAAAAGGTATGTATGATGATGCAAATCAAGTAAGTCCATATTGATGTGGATACTTCAGATGCACACCACAGAGACATCCCCATTGTCAGCACTTGAACTTTTCACACGCTCGCGCCATGCCCTTGCATACTCCTCCAAAGCGTTCTTTAACCCTGGTATGGTCGGGCAGCTCTATTTCCCCGCGGAACACAAATACGCTATCTACATGCTTTTCGCACCTGCGTCTATGGGGTTAATAGTCTCGTTGGTACGGGAGGTGAAGCCGTTCCTGAGTCGCAAGCGGGAAAAGAAGGTCGAATAGACCTTTACGTATAGGGGACCCGCTTTGAACAACTTTGCACGGCGAATGCCCAAGAGGCTTCTCAGTGGACGTAGTACATTTAACCTCTCATTGGATAATCTGGTGTGCATGTAGCGATTCATGCTGCTCTCTTCTTCCTTCTCGGGAGTGCGATACCTGGAAGCGAAAGCAGCTATGTGCTCTTGACAAAATTGACATTCAGGCCCACTATCAAGATTACGGTCTTATTACCCTCGAGGATGCATGTCTATTACAGTCATTTCACTGCCTTGGAGGTTCTCCTAATTGAGACTTTAGGCATTGGGCGCGCGGGTACATACCAATGAGCGGGTGCCCCGTGAATCAACAGACGCAGCAGCCTGTGAGAACCTATATTTTCCCATCGTGAATAGATAAACGAAAGAACAGCTATTGTGAGAGAAAGGAGAAAACTATGGTGGGAATAATGCGAGAGCGAGTGTAAAGGTCATTGGTTTCTATTGGTTCTTCGGTGCATCGGCAGAGGCAGAGGCATAGGCTTTCATCTTGGTTATAGCTCGAGTGCCAGCTCCAGAGTAGTTGAGTGAGGTATGGGAGAGATATTAATCCTTCGATTTCCTTTTCGTATCTAAGCGTGTTTTCGACTACCGCGCGCCAACCAGCACCGCTCCATATTATTAGTTATGGCGCAACAACCTTGGACCCTACCTCTTTACCTTGGCATCTCAACCACGTCAAAAAACAGCAAATATATTTCCTATTATAATCGTTAATACCGATATTCGGTTATTGCCGTGTATAATTAGGTTGCATCATCACGATGGAGCAGAATGGAGGTTATAGAAAGCTATCAGCATTTCAAGAACGGTATCACAACATGATTTCATCACCGAGAACTGGTTCAAATGCCTCGCCTATCGGCCAAAGAACAGACAACTACAGCCAACTTCTTAATCGTGACCGCTTCGGAGTAAATAGAGTGCTTCAGGTACAAAAAACCGATTCTCACATTCCCTTAAAGCAGGATCCGCCAAATGAAATGTCTCGACATCGTCATATCGAGTTTAGTTCATCATCGCCAAGCGTTTTCAATACCCTGTCACCCTCCAAGGATCAAGGACTTGCCGGAAGAAATCGTGGTGCATCTGAGAGCTCATTTTCAGGGTATTCTATCAGTCAACGTGAACGGGAAGCATCACCAACTCGTCGTGACGCCGGGAGTCAATATGGCCGTAATAATCAAGATATGAGATATCGTGCTTCTGATAGATCTAACGAGTAGGTAAATTTATTCTGTTTACTCGGAAAAGTCTGACTCTGGCGTAGATGGGCTCCAGACAGGAACCAAAACTTTGCTGATAGACGGAGTCGTGACCCAGCCTCGAATCCTGCCAATGACTGGAGTAGAAGGTATAATGGAAGCCCCACCAGATACTCCGAAAGGTCGGAGCCGGTTCATCAGCAAAGTCCCAATTGGGACAGGAGAAACAATCACCCTACCAGCATGTCTAACTGGCGAGACACACCACGACATCCTTATGGATCGTACGACCAATCTAGTCGCCAGGAAGTCTCTGCAGGATTTCGGCCGTTTTCACATGCTTCCGGCCCGCCTCCATTCAGAGTTTCAAGATACGAGCGACCCGATAGCGATAGAGGAAAATTGTTTGATTTTTCACCATCTGCGCCTCCCGCATCTCGTCTCGTCTCACAATTCGCCAATAGTCAGAAAAGTATCTCTGAGCAGCCGATGGACATGCGCACGGCGAAAGAGGACTGGCGTGTTAACCCCGTTCCAAGGCAACCTCAATTTCCTGAGAGGCCCCTAGGGAGATCAGATTCACTGCCTATTCAGAAAGAATCTGCTGCGACCGCACCCTCTTGGGGTCGGCCTGAACAAGATTCACCTACTCGATCATCTGTGATGACTCCTGTCCAGACCTCCCCAAAACGGATCATGTCGTTGAGAGAATCGATCGATGCGAACCGAAACCGTAATGGAATAAACGCTGCAATTCAAAAGGGCTACCAGAAAGCCAATGCCCGAGCTCAGGCGTTGAAGGACTCGCTGAAACGGGGCCGTCCTCCTCTGGTGTCCCCTCAAATGAGAGCCTCCCGTGACTTACCGAAACCTAGGTGGCCTAATAGAACAGAAAGCTCCCTTATTGAACCAGGTCCAGGTCCAGGAGGGTTCATCTCCGCGAGGCCGATTCCAACTGGACCACGGCATAGGCAGAGGATAATGGAAGCACAGATGCCGCCGAAACTAAGCATAGATACTTCATTTACGGAAAAAGTGAAATCGATGACGACAAACGATACGGTGAGCGGAATTCACAGAAGATGTTTCTTTTCTCATTCCTGGTTCGTTTAGCCTGCTCCCACTGAACCCATCGATCAGAGTCAAACACATTCCGATGTTGAAGATGACGATAGTATTCGATCGAGCGTCCCGGATATTCCTGTAACTCCTTCCCCGCCTCCGCCCGGCGCCTCCTGGCAAGGCGCGAGTCTAGCTCCACGGGATGCTCTCATCAGGATCTTAGTTAATGAGTCGGAATATCAGGAGAAAGTCATTCAGACAATCCAAGCAAGTGTGGAGCTAGAGAACCGTGTTATGGCTCAATCGCACGACCCAAAGCAGAGTGGACCCTATTTCAAGCATATAGATACTACGAGCGGACGTGTTGTTCCACATCACGAACTGAGAGTGGCGCTTGCTGATAGATTCCGTCGTCAGGAGCAGGAGCTGAAGGCGCGAATCAGGCGAGCGCAACAAGACTACATCACTCGATCAAAGAAGTGGGCACGTCATTGCCGTATGCTTGACTTACAAAACCCTCCCGATGAGCCTGCGCCGTCCCTGCCGTTGGAGACGCCAACATTGAGCCGAACTGGTCGTCGGAACAGGACAGGTCCATCAGATATGATGTACTCCGAGTTCGATGTAGAACAGTTCGTTCAAAGGCAAGCCGAGAACGATCGAGTGGACGCTGAACTGCTTGGGAGGATGAACGCTGCGGATGTTCCGGACATGATCTCCGTCACTCCTGCAAGTTTATTAGACCACAAGTACGATGATACGACGAGCCTCGTGCCTGATCCCGGTGACTATTACAACTACTGGACCAAGGACATTTGGTCAGAGGAGGAGCAGCTTGCTTTCTTCCAAATGCTTGGTGAAGTAGGGAAGAAGTTTGGGACGATATCCTCACATCCGACGCTCAAGAATCGATCCGTCCAGGATTGCGTCCGGTATTATTACCGTGATAAAGCGGACGAAAAGTACAGAGGGATATTGAATGGTACTGGAAAGAAGAAGGGAGGGAAGCGGATGGGCAGTATCAGTGGAGTTGGTGGTTTGTTGGGAGACATTCGAGCAGAAGAGAAACGGGCTGATGCCGCAGTAACCGATGAAGCGGACGAGAGCTCGGATTCTGCGTACGAGCAAGAGGAGCATAGAAGGCGACCCGGAAGGGGGAGGGGACGAGGAAGGGGACGAGGTAGAGGTGGATGGCGAGGTAGGGGTGGCGGGACATCAGGCGCCAACACATCGACCCCGAATGCTTCTGCCCCAAATGCCTCCGCCCCAAATGCTTCCACTTCAAACGTTTCCGCTCCAAAAGAAGCCATACCTGTTGAACTGGATTCTGGCGATCGAGAAGGGTCGGTTCCTCCAGGCCTAGAGCCCATGGAGATCGAGATGAGTCGCCTATCAGATGATGACGAGCCACCAGGACTCTCGATCCCAACTCCCTCCACATTCGACGCTAGCCGTGCTAATCCAAACGCGCCTTCGGCTCCTGGAATCCCGAAGAAGCGAAAGATACGAGCGGAAGAAGCGGAAGAGGGGAACGCAAATGCTTCAAAGGAGAAAAAGAAGCAGATATCGTCCTATTGGAGTGTCACAGATAGGGAGAAGATGCGCCATTTGATCGAGCAGTATGGAGACAATTATGAGATGATCTCGCAGGAGGTCAATCAAAAGAGTGCGGTTCAGGTTCGGAATTTTATCAAGAAGGATCCGGAATTATCAGCATTTTTGGACGCAGTTGTGGACTCGAAGCGAATGATGATGATGTCACCAGCACCACAGCAGTAGGGCATTTCAAGGTGATAGCTATTGCCTCATCGAGATCTATACGGAAGCACAGGACTATATTACTTTGTACCAACAAAAAAATTGACTCTCTTCAAATCAGTGTTTCTAATAGTAGTTCATCATTGAAGTGAGGCTGACTGCCATTGCTCGTTCCCAGATTACTCTATTCTCCGTGGACAACGGCTTCATTCCAAGCGGGGTAGAACAGGATGTTCCAAGCACCTACTTCAAAGGATCAATGAAGGATATACCAACAACCCATTTAGTCTCCTGTTTGAAATTGAGTTATTCCCGTGAGGCAGTTCTAGTGACCACATCAACAGTTTAGTGTTTGCTGTCTCAAACTGAAAATCGGTTGGAGCTTTGGCACCAAACAGATAATCGAAGTTCAACTATCTTGATAACCAGTATATACGAGGCATGAGGTGGACTATAAGGCAGGGAGTTGGAAGAGAATAAATATGGCGGAGTCTGATCTGAGTTTTGTTCAGTCAGCTCTGCCTCCGACCACGACTACCCTTTATAAGAAAGAAGTAATTGCACACTACGAACCTCTAGGACAGTTTGATAGTGGATTTACTCGTTCTTTCACCCACTGTCGACCTGGCGAAGCGCGCAACTAATTGCGCCAGAAGCAGACGAGACCTCAACACTGGGCCATTTCGGCCGTTATAATTCTCTCGAATCAACTTTTTATCCTTCTTGTACAAAAATATGGAAGATAATAACCGTACCGAAGCGAATCCGGTGTATGAGCTATGTCCTTTGATTTCCCAGCTCCACTCTAGCCCCGTTGGATCTCATGGAAAGGTATCAATAAGCTGTATACAAGCTCTTGGTACGTATCACTTCATAATGACACTCAGTATCCTAACAATTCCTCTCGAGGTAGCGATATTTACATTGGCTGTTCAAATGGCACCTTATTGCGCTATGTGCTGAACGAAACGGAAGATGGAGTAAGATTCCCTCTTCTTGACTCGAGTATGCAATCATGACATTTCGTAGACGTATCAGTACACTCCCATATCAGAGTTCATGCTGCAGACACGTGCTTCCATAGAGGATATTCAACTTGCACCTTCATTATCGATGGCACTGGTTCTCTCTGACGGTTGTATATTTTTCCTGTCACTACCCACATTGGCGCTGGTGCCACCTGAGATCATCCGCCCGATGAAAAATGCTATCGCGTTCGCTATCAACGAGACTTCTGGCCCGCAGGAACCAGTTGGCCTCGCCCTAATAAAGCGCGATGGCATAGGCTTCTGGGAGCTAGGTGCAAAACTGGTTCATGTACAGGTAATGCTACTTCATGAATCCATCGAGCTGGACCTCATCAATTTCAGGAGTTCAAAGAATCATCGATCATACTAGCTCGTCGAAGTGGGCCGTGTTTGTGCCTCGCTGATACAGAAAATTATATAGTGTTCAATCTTTCTACTCGTCTTCACCTGCCATTTCACCCCATCTCAACCTCAGAAAACTGGAAGATTCTTCCTCAAATAGCTGTATCCAATCCTGGGGAGTTCCTTGTCGTCGCTTGTATGGGCACATCGCCGGACTTTAGGAATGTCTATACGATGGGGATATTCGTAAACGAAAATGGAGATCCATGCCAGGACCCAATCAATTGGGAATCTCCCCCGACAAGTATCGCTGTGGACGAGGACTTGATAGCCTCTTTGCACATAGATGGACCTTCAGGGGAAGTGGTGGAAATAAGGAGGAAGGGAGCAACAGATATCATTCAATCCATAGCACTGTTGAAGTCTCCGGACCAAGCGAGGTTGCTTTCATTTGCTCGCCGAGGGTTCGCAGTGCCGGTGACCTCGAGGCTAGATAAGCTTCGGATAAGTTCAATGTCACTGTTCGAGCCCCTAGATTCATCTCGAAAGGGAGGAACACGGGACCATTTGCACGAGCCCGACAGCGGACTAACCCCTCCTCCAACACCCAAAACGCCATCTAACAATTCACGACATTCCCATCGGCGGAGTCAGAGTGGAGGAAAGCAAGGCTTGACCTCGTCACAGATAGGACGATCGCTTCCCACGGCTCGTTTGTTGGTCGCTACTTCTCAATCGGTGTACGCGCTACTTCCGTCGAATCTCATATCCCAAGTGGAGCAGCTTCTGGATAAGGGGAAGGTTAAGGATGCAGCGGGCTTTTTATCGCAAGCACAGGCGAAACACGGAAAAAATGAAACACTAGTGAGCTTGATGGTTTTCGGACAGTATCGACCTTAACTTTTCTAGGCAGCAGATTTCCAATACCTTAATACGAGAATAGGGGTGGAATACCTTCATCAGACCGCATTTGAGGACGCTGGAGACGCATTATTTAGAGGCGGATTGGATCCCCGACTACTTATCGGACTTTGGGACGACTGGCGAGAACTAGCGCGAAGGTTATCATACGCATATGGGACTAATCCTGACGAACCAATTCGCGTTGAGGTATTCTCTGGACTCGAGAAGCAGATGGTAACTCTGATGGGGTTGACAATCGAAACTATAGGTTGGTCTACTCTTCTGTTCCGTTCATCGTACTTTCTCAACTCTATTAAAACTAATCACCAAACCGAATACTGTCACCGCTCAACCTCAATGATTCCCATCCTTCAACTCGTAACAAACTCTGAACTGACACTCAGTATCTCACTCATTAGTCACGAATTATTCCCCACATCTCAAGCCATCGACCAGTATATCATCAGCTGGAAAGGAACTGAGAGCATCGCTACATTGGAATGCCAAAAAAATGCTCAAAAAGTACTTGCGTAAATTCTGCAATCGGAGGAGGTTCCTACAAGACGGAGCCAACGGAATATACTCCGACGAAGGAGTCAATCGAGTAAGAGGGCGCAATCTACTGTAAGACTGATACTAACTTCTCAAGATTGTTGACACTGTGCTTGTCATTTTATATGCGGAATCCAAAGATCCTGAAGATAACAATGAGCTATCAATGCTGCTTGATGCTTCACAAATCCTTAGGATCGAAGATATTCGTGACGTCCTTATCTCGAATGGGCATATAGCTTCTCTCATTCGGTTGTACGAAAGGAGTGGAGATACACAATCGGTCATTGAGATCTACGTACAGCTCGTCGAAGGACAGTTAACCGAATTTTCAATACTTGATCCGCTCGAAAGAGTGAAGAGACTCCTACAAGCGAGCACAAGCCGAGATATAGTGCAAAAGTATATCCTGTGGCTACTTCGCAAGGACCGAACAAGCGGAATCGAGGTGATCTACGTGGTTTTGAGATTCATGCGGTTTCTAATGCCTCCTTTTCTACGCAAAGTTAATGATATCGAGTGATGCTAAGCATCCAAGAAGCATACCTGAAGATATTCTTCTTCTCTCTAAGATCCAAGAGGTTGATTCGGATGCAAGTCTGGTCTTTCTGGAGTACCTTGTCCTTCAGAAGCAAACACTCGACCCCTCTCTTCACACACAGCTCGTCCTTCGCTACCTTGATGCCCTTTTGGTATCTCTACAAGATCCGAAAAGACTTGATCAGCAAAAAGAAACTATCGAAAACTACCGGATTACGCAAAACCGGTCATCCTCCTCGACTACAGAACCCCCTCCATTTTTATGGTATCTTGCCTTTGATACACCTATGTCAGAAGACAAAACCACTCGCTTAAAGTTGGATTTCATGCTACAAGGATCATCGAAATATGATATGGAGGCTGTGAGGCGCCGGCTTAGAATAGCAGGTCGAGGCATCGACAAGATGTTGGCCTTGGAGATGGCGATACTTGAGGCCAAGGTGGGTGCTCCTCTTTCTGTTTTGTCCCCGGCCATTTATGACGTGAGACTCTAGTGTGGGAATCACAAGTCAACACTTTCGATCCTTGTCAATGACCTGCAAGATTTTCTTACGGCAGAGGCATACTGTGCCATGGGAGGCGGTCGTGTGATAACGCCAAAGCTAGCTGTGGTTATAGGTGATCGTCTGAACCTCTCTCATTGGGCTGCACAAGTTCTGGCTCTCGAGAAGGATTTGCCACATAGCATTCGACGACAGGGATCGGGGAGCAATACACCGAACTTCATGGATATCAACGAATCACACAATACACAACAATCTACAGAGTTAACGAGAATGTTGCTTGAGGTCTATATGGGTGTTGGGCAGGCAAAGGCCAAGGAGGCCAGCATGCTCCTCAACGCTCAAGCCGTTAAACTTGACGCGGAAGAAGTGGAGTTTTTTTAATTCATTGGTTGCCTTTATGCCTCACTAACCTATTCCTTGTGTAGATTACCCAATTGATGCCCAGCAGCTGGTCGCTAGACCTCGTATCATCGTTTTTCGAGCGATCGTTCCGCCGGTCCTTACATGCATCCTATGAAGGACAAATACTCAAGCAACTAAGTGCCGCTCAAAATCTACAGGTACAGTGTCTCCTATAATTCATCAGGGCTAACTACCTTTTCACTAACTACATCGATAGACTTCAGCCCTGGCCTTTGAGGTATTCGCAGCGGCGGGAGCTATGATAGAAGAACCAAATGACGATGACGCACCACCCACAGACGACTCTGCGCCTACTCCCCCTCCTAAGACTGAAGAGAAAGGGGAATCAGAGGGAGGAGATGAGAAGGCGATGGAGAAATCGGAAGTAAGCAGTAACGAAGGCGATATCCAACCCTCGACTTCATACGGTGCAAAGAAAGAGTGGAGCTCTGTCACGCGACCAAACGAGCATTCAATAACTCTCAAGGAGAACATCTGAATGTTTCTCATTTACTCGTTTCTTTACATGGATCCGTATGGCAAATAAGTAGATTTGCAAGTATGCCCTTGTTCTCTTTGTATCGTAACCTTTATAGTAAATCACGAAATTAACATATCCACGTCTTGTCTCATAGCCAACCTTTTTCTTTTTCCTTTTCTGGTCTCTGGTTGTTAATAAGGTCACTGACCAAGTGAGACCGTCCGGGTCCGAAGTGTGATCACCTCGCGCCCTGTTACAATCGAATCTGCGGTGGCAATGCTGGTTGTTGGATCCCCAACGGAAAGACCAACACCTCCTTGGTTCTGCTTCCTCCCGTCTCGCTTCTCCCAACTCCTCAACAGATCCATCCAGCACTCTTCTTGTACATCCGGATCAACGTCCCAGATACTGTTAAACCCAGCATTACGCTGATGGTGATGATCTCTTGGAGCGCCGACGGCACCAGGAGCACCAGCCGTACTTGCAGAGTTAAAGAATCCAGGTCCCGATGCCGAAAACGGGGAGACGACAGGGGAGATCGGAGACTTTCCGTATCCAGAAGACGACAGAGTAGGGGTCTTGGGTAAATTCGTCGTAGACCCTCGCTCGCCACCATTGTTCCCTCCCGCGCTCCCTGGCACACTAGACAACGTACTCGAAGAGGACACACTCTCCGGTCTCGAGCGGGACCATACTCGACTAGTCCCACTGCCGCTGACGCTCGTACCCGTACCCGTAGTATTCCCACCGCCGGCAGCTTTGTTACCAGAAGACATGGGGACTGCAGAGACTTGCCAGGGCGACATGCTCGCTAGCAATCGAGACTCTCTGGGAGCTCTTTTCTTTTTGGGCAACGAGAGAGGGAAAATGGTTCTTGCGTAACGTGAAATCGTAGGAACTATGGGGAGTGCGAGCGGGATGGGTCGTATCATTTGCTGAACATGTTTTGGTCGAGGTGACGCGGATGTCAAATCACTCTGCGGCGGACCGCTGCTGGGAAGGTCAAAGGAAGCGAGCTTTTGTTCCCAGAGTACTCTGTTCTCCGTGCACGCTTGGGCGATAGGATATAATCCTAGAAGGCAGTCAGATCAACAAAGACTTAGAGGGAACAGCAATATAAAACCAACTAACCATCCAAAACTGACGAGACAGTATCGAAGAGAGGTTGCGTAAACAGTTTGATGAAACTGACCTGTCCAACACATTGAACTTTCTCGTTTGCATCAGATACGACCGAAACAGGGAGACCGAGCTGTCGTTCCAGCAAGGCTTGGGCAGCCCATTCCTCCAATAAGACCGTCGACCAATGTCGAGAAATGTTATGAGGGCGACACTGAAACATAGGTCAAAAACACAAAAAACAACGCCAGGACAAAACGAAGAGATATACCGGGTTGGAAATATCGCCACATTTCATGATCGCTTGACAGAGGAATAACCGATCCTCCCGATCCGCTACTTCCGGTGACCGGAACAGTCCCTCGCCACTTCCAGCCTCTTCATCGTCTTCTCCATCCGCAAGGCCAACGGTCATACGAGCAGGTAGACTAATCCTCCGTCGTTGATTGTCTGGAGATTCCGGTTTGACGACCCACGTCCCATCGCCTTTGGGATTCAACACCAAATCGGGTTCATCCATCTGCGTCTCGTTTTCGCTTTCCCCATCGTCTCCAGCAGTAGCAGCATCCCTATTACCGGTAGAATTAGCAGATCTGGAGGTCTGTTGCATCTGCAAGAGGTATCGCAACCGCAGCCGACGTTCCTTCATCGCGCGCCCAAACTTTTCGAGCCATTCAAAGTGCCAGCTCATGTCCGTCGCCAGTATAGTGCCTATACGGGTCGTAATCTTGTAAGTAATTCGGGAAATGAAGACGAGCGAGGAATAGGGCGTACCGATAACCAACCACCGTCCTTCTCGTCCTTGCGGTGTCAGAGGCGAAACCAAGTGACCCATACCATGCTTCTTGAGCAGCCGTAGCAGTAGAGTACAATGCATCCGTTCGAGTGCCGATTTATCATCGTACAATCTCGAAAGCGGCGCATGGGCATTTTTCTATATACGCGGGTGGGTGCATATCAGCAAAAAGGATTGATAAAATCGATAAAATCTCAAGGAATCAAAAGATACCTACCAAAAAGGCATTGCCGTTTCCGGGGTGTCCGACATCGTGTCCAATCGCCGCAAGACACAATAAAAACACCTCGGCATCGTTCAACAGTCCCAAGGCGCCAGGCACCTTTCGCGTCTTGCCATTGTTCATCCGTTCGCCCAACTTCGTCTTTTCGTTCGCTCTCGTTCTCCAATTGGGTCGTCGCCGTCGGGTATCACCTTCCTCTGATCCCTGCTCCTCGCCATCGACCATCAATTTCACCGCCCAATCCTCCCCACTCCGAATACTAATCCCACCAGCACTGGCATTCACCTCTCGATTTCCGGTACCAACTGGGTTCAAGGGCGGCACTCTCCCTTCACCTTGAAGAAACATCCAAACCGCTTGAAGCACATCGAGCGCATGCACAAAACTATGGTAGCGGTTCTCCTTTCTGTACATCTTTTGCAGATCATGAATAAACGGCGCGATTTGCTTTTGAACCGAAAGAGAGGTGATCGACGAGAGCGGAACTCGACCTTCGTCCGTCGGTGAACTGGGAAACAACGACGAAGAGGAAGATTGGTCGTTTGGTGTTCCAAACGCTTCGAGCATTATTGAAAATAAGAGAATCACGCAGTTGGCCGCGTCTACCGAGTTTAAGATATAGGGCTCAAAGTTCCAGGAAGACAGTTGAGCGAGTAAACGGGCAGAGTGGCGTGGTGAGGGCGGTAGGATTGCCGGTGGCGTAGAAGGAGCCGGATGACCAGAGGAATTGGGGGGTATATGATGGGGTTCGTTGGTATTGAATGAATGAGGGGCTAGGGGTAGAGAGAGTTGAGATGCTGCAGAAGTGGGGGACAACGCGTTGAGGTTGGAGGAAGAGGGTTGATGATGAAGAGAGTGGTTAGAGAATGCAGAGGATGTGGAAGCCTGAGTCGACTGAGAGAGGGTCTGTTGATGTCGGTTCGAAAACAGTGGGGAGCTCGCGTTGGCCAGTGCAGAGGTCGAATGGAGGTACATGGACATCACAAGCTGTGCAACCCTACCAGAACGGAGTATGTCAGCAACCAGCCAGATTCACCACAAATGAAAAAAAAAAACCAGTAGACTCACTCTAGTTCTCCCCCTTCGTCAAAGGGAGGGACACTCCTCCGTCTCACCCTTGCCTTTCCAACTTGATTCCCTTTTCCAGGCGACTTGATCGTTCCCGATCCTTCTTTTTCTTCATTCACGAATGCTGAATCCCAACCGGCCCAACCACTTCCAGCTCTCGTGCGCCATCCGTTTTCGTTCACATGCGCATCAGATATTCTCGGGGGGTTGTCGCTCGACTCGAAATCTTGAGACATGGCAGACGATGGAGGAGACGATGGAACTGGGAAAGAACGTGAGAAAGATGGGTTCAGTGACGATGACGAAGCCGAAGTGAGTGCTAGACCACCCAAATCTACGCTTGCCCTCCTTTCTTTGCGTGGCTCCATGACCGGAAAACTGGGTCGAGTGTCCCGACTCTTCGAAGTTACTTTTGCAACATCACCGCCCGCGACCTGGTGACCGTGACCACTCATGTCCTCAAACGGTTTAGTTACATCCAGGGGATCCACGCCATCCCGTTCGTCTGGTGCGTATTCTCGCCTGGTGTACCTGTTACTCTTTTGAGGGTCTTGTGGCGCGGAGAAAGACAATGGCGACGGTTGGAACGGTGTATAGAACGATGGCCTGGGTGTCTGATAGGGTGGATCATCATCGGATCTAGTTTGTGTGGAAAGGAAGTTAGTGTCATCAAGGTAATGCCCCCTATCCATCATGGAAGATGCCCTAGCGTGAGCTTCCAATGCCTAAGGGACGAACACAAATGTAGATCAGCAACAAAGGATAAACGTCGGGTGAGACTCACCATATGAATAGCATGTTCAACGGAAGCACGAGTGAATGGAGGGGTAAGGAGACCATGAGCACCATCGTCGAACGCAGTTTCACTGATTTCTGGTGGGAGATGTGCATTATCGGAATAAACTGGGATATTGCCGTATCAGCGAGCGACGATGAATTAAAGAGGCTTCACAACCAAAGCGGATTTATACTCACCCATCAACGCTACCTCCTTCCTGGCATTCTCCTTCCCCTTGGATACCCGTGTCATTGCGTCCAGCTGTGCCAGAACAGTATGGAGAGGTAGAAGCGCTCGTTGGATAGATTTGGGGCTGGGAGTAACGTTTGGTGGGAAGCAAATAGAAGATGTGGTAGTAGATAGTTCTTGAGGAACATAGTCTGCGAGTTGAATGAGGAGTAAAAGGGGACGAGCTGTAGGGAGTGGAAAGAGTTGAGGCTGGATTTGCACTGTTTCGAGGGCGAGGACAATCGGTTTGGTAGCGCCACAGAACGGAGAAAGGCGTCGTAAGAGAGCAGTCACATGGGATAGGAAAAAGTGCCGAAATGGATACGATTGGTGAGGATAGATCCGGTTGTTGTTACGAGGTGATTGAGTTAATTGGAAGAGGAAGAGAAAGGAAGAGATAGATTATCAGCAAGATTCTGGAAAGAGTACATACTACTGTAGCACAGAGAGTGGAACAGACACTCACCAATAGTCAAACTGGAGAGACTCGCGACGAGGGAGTGAGGAACATGAAGAGAGGCATGCATCGTAGTCGAAGTACGTTGTCTACGGTTTGAATTTCCAGACATTGCGGCTACGGCTGCAGAGGGATTGGTGGTGTTCATCGTCATCGTACTGGGCGTGATAGTGCTCGTGCTGCTCCTACTATTCCAAGCCTCCCATTCATGATTAGGATTGCTTCCACTGAGACTGACGCTGCTAGTTGCGCCGCCACCTTCACCTGGAGCGCCAGAGCTGTTGGTGGTTGAGGCGGTAAGACTAGGGGTAAGGGATGCTCTGCGTGCAGAGCTATTAGCCAACAAGACGTCTTTTTTCTCGATTAAGACGGTCACTGGGCCCCATCGTTCGTTGAGAGACAATTCTTTGGGCTCTTGTCCTTGTCTCTCGTCCTCTGCCTGCGAGCCCTCGTCCCAATTCCGTCTTCCCAATCTGTCGTGATGATATACAGCTTCAGACATGATAATAAACGATCAACTGGAGAGAGCTGGGAGTCGAACGAGTGGTTTTGGAGAGAGCTGTGGCCTTGATCCAGATCAGATTAGGGTCCAAGGCCCTTGCTGCTGAGCGGCCAACAAAAAGAAGGAAGAGAATCTAGATTGAGGGAGTAGAAGTGTAAGCTTAAGCTACCGCTCCCCCTCTTTTACGCACTTCCTATAACCTTTTTTTTTTTTCCCAGTTCACCCAGTTGGCTCAATTGGGACTGATAACCACACAGAGGTCGGGGTCACGCTGTGAGCACGCGAGGTCGGAATTCCAGCCTCCCTCCACGTTCTCCTCACGCGTCTGTCGATCGAATGCTTATTTCCAGCCATCAGATCTGTCCAACGCCTCTACGCAGACACTCCTTCAAGCATCTTACTCCTTTCACCATTTTCATCCAACATTATTTCTTCAAAGTTCTCAAAATTCGCTTGGTTATAGGTTATCCCTAGCCAATAGGTGGTCTCCCCGCGTATATATATACATATCACTCTCCCAAAACAAGCAGCAAGCCCATTCCTCTGGGCCATATCCCTTCTTTTTTCCTTTAACATCCGTCTCCCTAATTTCAGGGACGGCGCCTTTCCGTCGACGTCTTCTGTCCAGCAAAAGGCCCTCAGCTTTCCGTATCCTGCCTTCGCACCCCTGAGCAACCGAGGGAATTAGTAGGAACCCTAAGGGACCCAACACTCGAACCCAAGACACCGGTGGAAGCGGCTGAACATTTACAACAACAGACTTTTGTGCGTGAGTCCGCCACCTTTGACGAGACCCCAAGGTCTCGGGCCAATATGAGGATAGAACGGCGGATTTATCAGCTAGAAAAGGCAATTTCATCGTAGAGATAGTGTCTTGTTCACGTATTTGTTTAGGTCCATAGTAGCGCTCACTCATTTCAGCGCAAACTGTTGGAGCGTATATTCAAGTGCTACCGAAGACACGACAAAGATATGCCATCAAATGAATCAGCTCCCAGACATGAACATGAATATTCACCTGGGATGCTTTCTTTTTTGGCGTGGTTCAATCCAAGAAGGATCGAAAATAAGCGGGGGGAAGGAAAGAAGAAGGAAGAGAGCTTTTCTCCCCCAACTCTACCATATCTACACTCTCTCCTTGCTTAAATTCGCCCTGACTAATACCGCCTTCCACGCCAGCAACACGCACATGGTTTACAGCAACGTCCATTTCAGGCCCAGGCCCACACTCTTCATTCGGACCAACACTCGTAGATGGTCTCGATCTTGACCGAGATGGTCGCCTCCCCGAGAATATTCCATCGCCAGCTTTCGCGGTTCGGCCACTACTATTCCTACGACTCGTCGAGTCCGAAGTCGAAGGTCTCCGCATCCGGAACGAGACCGGAGGTGCCGATCTACTCGGAGTCGACGCAGGTGGAGAGTAGGCAAACAGATGAGATTGAGATTGAGATTGAGATTGAGATTGCGATTGCGACTGCGCCGCCGAAGACAACTCGCTTCTGTCTATATCCAAAAAAAAAAAAAAAAAAAAAACTATGAACAAGAGACCCTCAAAATGATAGGCACAAGGCACAAAAGTATAGATTGTGTACTCACTGGCCACAGAATGTGCTATCCGGTGGAGCTGTCGACCACCAGATCTCGAGTCGCTTTCCACTTGAGATCGGTTCTGCGAAAGACAAAGTTGTGGTGCGGTCCTTGGCCGTACACAGTCCCTTTCCTCCTCCTCCCTTCGATTCCCAGACCGACTCAAACTCCGCTGTGCCCAAACTTGATCCATTTGGTGGTTCGACGGTGGTGGTGGTCGAATCGCTTGGCCTACCCTTGTCGTATAAGGCGGTAACTCCCCTTTGGCCTCTGCGACAAACACCGCTTCCAAGGCTTCTCGATCCGCAAGACTCTGCACGTTCTTCCACTCTCCTTTGTTCACCGCGACTAATACAGCACTGAGCAAAAGATTCTCCAAGAGCAATCTATTTTGGTCTTGGTCCGGGGATGAGAATATAGACGGGAATAATGCCAGTTCGTTGTGTGTCAACCCGAGCTGTGGTGGTGCAAATCGGGCCAGGATGGTAGGTGGAGCAGGCGCGGCCAATAGAGGCGCAAGAAGTGCACGAGTACTCGAGGTAGATGGAGACAAAAAGTCTTGGGCCACGATAAAAGAGTCGATAGATGACATATGACGTAAAGAATGCGGGGTAGGGGCAGGATTGGAGGAAGATGGATCCGAAGGAGAGTGCATTGTGGACGTTTGACCATCTTGTTGCATGGGAGCATTGCAATTGGTCTCGAAGGAGGTAGTGTGATTGGCCATAGATGGTGATGAGTTCGACGGATTGACAACTACGCAGCGCCAAATCTTCCAGAGTTCATGATACGCCCGGGTAGAACTACGGCCATACTGACCATCACTCGTACTCGAATTCTCCGTGCCGGACTTCCACTTGAATTCAACATCACCCACGGTGAATAGCCTCGAACTGTCACGACCATGTCAGACCTA